>WYDI02024122.1:0-20048 GCA_009867235.2 Psittacus erithacus | reverse complement strand
AGCCTTGGGTGACATGGTTTAGTGTGAGGTGTCCCTGCCCATGGCAGGGGGGTTGGAACTTGATGATCTTAAGATCCCTTCCAACCCTAACTATTCTATGATTCTATGATAATCCAAACCAATAAGAAACATGTCTTTCAAATCACCATTAACCTTTCTGTGGTATGCCTCATAAAAGTTCCAGAATGCTTTCCTGCACAATGCAGTACCCTTCAAGTTTCCACATCAGACATCTGCCCAGCATTTAAAGGCTGTTCATCAGCTATCACCAGCTGCCAGAAATTCCAGATTCCCTCACATAAGAGAGAGGGAAGAAAAGACTGGGAAGAAGAGACAGGGATTATGGAATTTCTTTCAAATCTAGTTAAACAAAAAGCCCCATAAAAAACTGCTTGATGCTGTGACAAATTCCACTCTCAGGCACAGAATTCAGGTTTGGCTGGCTACACTGTACATAGGCTGTTTGCTTTGGCTCATGAAATCACTTATTTCTCTTTGAGAAAATAGAAGCTAAAATTGCTAAGCAAGGTAATTTCCAACTGTGATGATTAAAGATGTGTTCTAGGATATAACAATGAAAATGGAGACTCAAAGTATGCTAACAACACACGTTAAACAGCCTCAGGTAACTGAGGCTTGCACTCATTTCTCAGTGGAGAAATACACAATGGAAATTGGGAAAGATTTTATAAACAAAACAATTACCAACAGTATACTCCTTGTTTTCTTATGATAATAATATGTTGAGTCCTCAAAGTGCTGGTCTGACAACAGAAGTCATTATGAAAATGAGAAAGAAATAAAAGTTGACTACCAACAGACACATCAAGGGCCTGTCAATAGGGAAAGTGAGCTGAAAACCTTGTATGGTATACCTAGTACTTATGCAGTGAGGTACCAACAAGAATGAAATGAAGGCTACCAAGTTAGAGGACATGAGATGTGGAAGGACTGGCAATACAAAGGCTGGCTGCATCATCATTTTGTCGAGTGGGTATTGTGTCAGGGTAAATTACCTCCATGTACATACTGTTCATTTTTTACATCAGTAATATTCCAAAAGTCTATACATACTGTTTATCAGTCTTAATATTGTCATTCAAAATACAGGTAAAATAAAAAAAATGCCTTATGAGAAACAAAAGTCAGTTATCTCAGTATCTGGCTCTTCATTTCTGGTTCAAAACCTAATCTGCATTTTTCACAACAATTTAAGATCACTTGTCATGCCATAGCTCTCATGGATGGGCCTTACACTTGACAACTTCCAGCCTTCCTGAAACAGGCTACTACACACGCACACACACACACACACACAAAAAAAAAAAGTCCTTTCTTCCAATTCTCTTTTTGGGCCTTACACACTTCCCCTTCTCCCTGGAGGAGTCTTATTTCAGTCTTTTTTTATCAGGCCCCATTTTCCAGACATCAAAGTATTTCATTACTCTTCTCCCAGACCCTCTTCAGCTCAGCTATATTTGCTTGAGGCATTTGCCTTAACTAGATGCAACACTTCACCCAAGGACTTGCCCATAGATAAAAAAATGATTGGTCTGTATGTTTTACAGCCTATACTCATATTTTTATCTCTTCTGGTATAACAGTGTCAGGAATTCAGAAGAATTATCACCTAATTACTTGTTCCCTACCCTGTATTTGTGTATTTCATGATTTCTGCTATATGTAGAACTTCAAACTGTACCGATTCATCTCCTAAGATTTTTTTCAATTTTCTCAAAATAATTTTGTGCCTTTAAATTTGTGTCCCATTAATATACATCCCCTCCAAGTTTTGGGGGCATTTTGAGTCAATCAATTTTGTAAGCACACTATCTACTCTATCATGAAGGTCATTAATGAAAGATTGAAGGGAAGCAGAATGAGTACAGACCCAACAGACCATGGTGGATCCACATTCAATAAAACCATTTCATTCTGACAGACAATCGTTAATAACCACCCACTGGGCACAGTCATCCAATGAGTCTTGCTCCTACTCAACAAAAGTTTCTTTCAGGCCACATTTCTTCACTTGTTCGTAAGATTACTGCATGAAACAGTGCCAAAGAACTCACCAACGTCAAAATATTAACATTCACACTTTTCTTGTCAATTCACAGGCCTTATTGTCATATTAGAGAAGAAAATTAAACTGGCATGACAATTTAGTCTCCTGAATTTGTGGTGGTCATGACTCACGTTCTTCTTGTCTCCCAAAGGCATAGCGCAAGAGTTTATTCAAAATGTGGAAGATGAGAGGAATGGTCTTCTTTTTCCCACCCTTCATTTTCAAGTATCAAGCATCTCAAATAGCAGCTAGTGGTACTGAGATGTCTTCCGTCACTTGTTTGGGATTTTTCTTTAACATGTCAAAGGATTAATTTCATCAGGCCCAGACTAATAAATAAGCTACCTAAGTACTAAGTGTGCAAAAGTTTGCTTCAGATTTGCTATCCATCTTCTATGTCGTCTGTGCTTTTTAATTTCCTTCCTGTGCTAACTGCTGCTCACTTATACTCTTCTTCTGCTAATGTTTTGAGGGTATTTTCATAGTACGTACTTCAAGTACATCTCACAAAATTGTGCTGCCTCTCAAAAACACGGCGTTAGAGCATCACGGATATATTGGCAGCTAGAAAACACACTGTGGTGAGGGCAGCTCAGCAGACAGCAGTACTCCAGTGCTGCCTGCAGCATATGCAGCCCTCAGAAAGGTCAAGACAAGGCCTCAGGACTTCTAAACAAGGTGGCCATCTCTAGTTCAATGGAAATAATGTAGGAACTACAGGAAGACAGTAACACAAACAGAACCGGAGCTCTGCAATCCAGACTTGCAATCTCACCAGCAAGGGAAGACCATTTAACAGATCTTTTGCAGTATATTAGCATCACTTCTGTGTCAATTATGAAATCTGTTCTGTAGTCCTAGCTAGGCAGATAGAGCTCATCTGGATCAGGAAGAGGGATGGCACGTACTTTGGTCACATACTCATGCACATATACAGGACAAGGGGTTGCAGATAAACAGGATTAAGCCTGACAGAGATGATTCTGCAGATACTCTGGCTCTTGCAGAGTATTTGCTCTAATAGCACAAAACCAGCACCCTTCCGTACATTTCTACTTTGCTGCATCATGACATTTAGAAATGTTAGTAACTTGCTGTCACTGCCCAAAATTAAACTACATAAGAATAGGCTCTTACTATAGTACATGTTTATGTGGCAGTTTAAGTTAATATAGCAACAAAGAACAGGAAGAAAAAAGTTTAAAGACATCAGTAGCTGTAATGCAGCTCTGATGATTTTTTTCCAGATAACTAATACCCAAGTTTTCATAAATGTATTGGAGGGTATTCACTAGCACCTAAATTGTTTATTTCCTTTTCATAAGAATTATATAATGGTTACATAAAACTGAAAACTGTTCATTATCTTCTTCATACAGTAAGCATACTTAGAGCCTTCCAGCCCTTCCCTGCATTGAAAAATTTAATCTTGCCATAAATACCTGAGACCAGAAGAAGTAGGATACTGTAATATAACTGTAAATTAATAAAAGTGAATAGTTAAGATACAAAAATATCTTTAAAATTGGTTAGATCTCCTAATATTGTCCAAAATTCATCTGACACATTATATAATTTAATGACATTACTTTATAAACAGCACAGCAAAATCTAACAGGCTTAACATCAGAAGACAAATAATTAAAATACTGCTTCTGTAGGTTAAGATGGTAAATTAATACTAAGCTTTTGGGAAGTATCCAACTTTATCTAGTTAATAGTATCACAACCCATGTTTTTGAAGGGGAAAAAAAACCCCAAACCATTCCAGGTATCAGCCATACCCTGCTCTGTTTGCCATGGAAGGAGGAGGCTAAAACACTGATTTATCATGACTTAACAAGACACTGACTATCAGCTGAACTGCATCAACTGACTAATGCTCTTCTAGTCCAACTGCCCTGAGAACCAAAACATGTTAGTACAAACCACAAGTGAATTAACTGTATATACTCAGGAGAAATCTCAGACAATATATTAACAGAAGAAAATTTACATTGCAACTGCTCAGCCACTAATTTACAGCTTTCCACATTTTTCCTGATGAGGCAAAGAAATTTACAAGGACAAGTACTTAGGCTTCAACTGATGGGATCTGGTAGTGGGGTTTGGGGTTTTTTGTGGGGTTTGTGTGCGTGTGTGTGTTTGTTTTTTTGTTTTGTGTGGTTTTTTGTTTGCTTGCTTTTTGGTATCAGCACATTTTTTAAAAAAAATTAATTTTGGAAACTAGTAAGAATGTTACAAATATAACTATTAATTTTCTTGATCCTGTTAGCCATACTGAACACTAATACTAATCACTATTGGATAGCATTTTACTGGTCAATTTGAAGTATATTTTGAAAGAGACATAAACAATGACTGTGTTTGATTTTCTTTTATATGAAGTAGATTAATTACTACAGTTCTTACAGCATAATCATTTAAACTTGGCGCTCAAGAACATGTGTTTAGGAAAACATGGTAAGATGGCACATCACCTTGCAGACAGGATTTGCACTGCTGCTTCGTATGTCACAGCTGTTTCCATCCATACAAAAAAGTACATTGATGCAGGCTCCTCCTATTACCTTTAAACTTGAAAAGAGGAGCTGTCTCATATCTAGTTTGCTATCTGCTACGTGATTAGCTTCTACAGTGTATTCACAACCACACTGGAA
This sequence comes from Psittacus erithacus, assembly GCA_009867235.2. Lineage (NCBI taxonomy): Eukaryota > Metazoa > Chordata > Aves > Psittaciformes > Psittacidae > Psittacus > Psittacus erithacus. The sequence continues at coordinate 15,320 of WYDI02024122.1, read as the reverse complement.
TTCAATCCAAACACATATTTAGTTTAAAAATTCTCTAAAAATTTGAATGGTTAGTATAGTCTGTATTCACAATGCTTGTTTATGTATAGTTTTAGCTGCAAGCTGAGTTGCATCCTGTCTATGTGGTCGGGATCCATAAGAAGACATTATCACTGCTGATTATTCTAGGTTCAGAGAAAGACTGAATTATGGTGAGCTTCTGAATAATATATAATTTCTGTCTTTTGTATTGATATGCCTACAAGTTACATTAGCAAAATCATTTGCTAACTCATAAGAATTCTTTGTAATGTAGTTTCATTATGTTATTTTGCATATCCTCCAAGAACTTCCTCCCCCAGTAGAAGTTAACAGATTTTAGAACTATTTCTGTACAAAGACAGACTGCGCAAGATCTGGTTCCTCTTCTCACTGAACTGGGGATGTGACAGAACTGGAACTGCCAGAACACCCAATTCTATTCCCACTTCTACACTAACATCCTCCAACAAGCCAAGCCTCTGTGCCCAGCCATTCTGGCTACTGATGATACCATGTCAAAGTAAATTCACTGGAATACCCGGACTGAAAGACTCAAAACAGAATTCTAGCTTGGAAAAAAAAAAAAAAAAAAAAAAAAAAGCTGAAAAGCATACTGAGAATTGCATTCACCTGGGTTAATCTGAAATTTCAAACAGTAAAAGGAATACTGCCTTGTTACGTAGCAAAGAAAAGAAATAAATCCTCAGCCCCTTGCTTGTCAGAGGAAGCCTTGTTTCTGGACATCCATCGCAACAAGCAAGGCAGTGGTGCCATATAAAGCAGCTGATCCTGAATTCCAATACATTTAAACTTAGGTAACAGCTACATACAATTTGATGGGGAAGGCTAGAATGGAGGCTGAAGTAATAAATATCCAATGGAAGCTAATGGTGTAGTGTCCTAGTTCTTGCTCCTCTAAAATTTTAAGTGATGTCATCTTTTTCATAGTATCAGCTCACCAATAGTTACTATTGGAATAGCCAAGCTAAATCTAAAGACATCACTGAAGCAAAAAAGTTGTGGATATTCCTTTCTTAAGGATCTACCAATAAACTGAGCCCACCAGCCTGCTCTGCTTTATATTTATGTTCTCTTTGATAGGTCAACAGCTTTGCAACTCAAAAATTGGCGACTTTGAAATGTCAAAAAAATGTAATACGCAAACTCAGTATCAAGGCTCACAAATGTTTCAAATGAAAGCAGCAGACTCGAGTTCTTATGTTTTTTCCTCTGTACTTTTCTTCTCCAGACTGCAAAGGATCTGAAAGAGCCGAATACTCCTTTTTGAAAATGCATTTTAATACTTTGCCTAGCAATTCTACCTGATTATCTTTTCTACTAAGCCGAGTTCTATTTCTGATCAAAACATAACTAAATATGCTGTCAAGTAGCATATAAAACATATTATGTCATAACACAAAGCTTCCAATACTGGCATCCTGGCTGTATCCAGAAATCTGAAGGTATTGGTAAACATATTTTCCTGTTACTTCATTCAATGGGAATAAAAGACTCACAAGATTTGAACAGTATAAGAAAACAGGAATAATTCCAGCTGTAAGTGTCTGTACTTCCAGTCTTGGGCTGCCTTAAGCAGCAACAGTCATGGAAGACACAGAAATTCTTTCCTGGGAGAAACTTATTTCTGCAAAAGACATTATTCTTGTGGAAGCAGGAAAACAGACATCATTAAAATGACAAGAAATGCCACTCTACATTATCCTAGTCTAAATTCCACATAATTTCTGCAATACCACTATACATTGATAAAATCCTAGTGCAACAGAGGAAAAGTTTTCCTAATGACTAGAGAATCTCCAAAGCAATTTTACCTTGAAAGTACACAAAGATGCCAGTATTTCATCCAGGAAAATGGGCTTCTTTATTAAAATGTCAAATGGATTTTTGGCAATGATATAGTTTTCTTACTCCAACTTCCAATTTTCAAAACCATTACTTCAAAGATCTCAATCTGCCAACAGGGCAAGAAGATAAGTTGTGACATTAAGTCCAAGGAAGCTTAGAGGAAGGCATGGGATTTGGCATTGCATTTCCCAAGGAATATGCAGATGACAGGCAAACACATACACATGCTTCCCCCTCTGCACCCAGATTCAGAATTCAAGACTTTTAAGTGAATGCTATTGAGGCAAAAGAATCTAATTTCCCCTCTTTAAAGACATTTGGATAATTAGAGCCTGCAACAACACTTGGGGGAACTGTTAAATAATTAGACGTTGCAGGTGTGTCATTTATTTTGTAAAGCCCAGACAAGAGGGGAAAAAAATTAAAAAAATACACATACACCTGTTTGACCATTGGCTTTCCCAGGAAGTTACAATTGTCCATGTTTCAAAAGCCAGAATTCAAGTGATAGGTTTGTCTAGACTGCTACATGTAGTACTCCATTAGTATTACTATGTTTTTACAAGAGCAGTAACAAAATCCTCCGTGAAAGCTGACTGGAAAACCACAAAGGACGGTTTCCCAGAAGTCCGTGGACTTAAGTAGGTAAATCCTCTGCAGAGCAATGGGAAGTCCTCCATACCAGCTACTGTTGCAAACATAATTTTTGTTCAAGGAGTACATTGTGCTACTATTTCTTTTCCTTCTGGGAAGGTAAACTGCTTGTGAGATGAAGCATGAATGGCAGCATTATTAAAGACAGAACTACTAACCAAGAGCCTTCATACTATCCAGAGCCAGGGAACCTGTGGATGATAATGTAATGGCTGTTATTAAAAGGGACCAAGGGTTTATCACCCTCCTGAAGATAAAGGGATTTTTTAAAACCTCTCTGCAGGAGCCCAGAGTCCGGCTTCACCAGTCCTTAACAAGAGTCAAAAACATCATCGCTGCTTCTTATTAATGTGATAATATTAACAGTCAACAGATATTCCTTTGGTAAGCAGCTAAGGAAACTTCTCTCCACCCTGACAAAGAAAAAATGAACAAATTAAAAGCCTCACACTAACCAAACAAGTTGATACTGCTAAAAAAGGGGGGAATGGAAACCCGTCGTTTCCTTTGACACCACTTTCCTCCATGTTCAGTAGTTGTTGGGGCTCTTGTTTTATTAAGAGCAGAGTGTTAGCAGAATTAAAGCTGCATGACTACATGCCTAAATCATGAGAATGGGCAGAAGAAGGAAAATTCAAACATTAATTTATGAGCTAAAATTCTGTTTACTGCCTACAATCATTGTGGGGGAGCGCAGTTATAAGATCATTGTTGGGGAAAGTGAGGGGCAAACTATTTCTTGAACTGCTTTTCAGTTGTTACCAGCTGTGCGCAGTCCAAACCAAGCAGCTGGATCTTACTTCAGCATTCACACTAGAAAGCACTGCCAGCATGTACCTCTTATCAAAGTAATTTGGCAAACTGGAGTGGCCACGCAGAACACCGCTGCACAGCACCTGTGGTTCTGCTGTGGCAGTCAGGCCATGAGCCTGACGCTCTCCTTAAATATACGTAAGTGAAGATCAACTATTGGAATAAAACTGAAACGTAAAATGGGTATTTAAAACAAAATATACCTCAGTTAAGTCTTAGACCAGTTTTATCAAAAAATATTACTACTAGGTAGAGAAGTAAAATTTCTTCTTCCCCAATCTAACTTTAAGCAGCTATAACCTCTTCATAAAACTATCATGATTGTGCTAGAGAGGCATAAATTATGATAGTTTCTATAATTTTTATTTTCTTATGACATAACTCTGAAGACAAAAGGAATTTTTTTTTATTCTTCTTCATCTGAAGAGATTTTTTTTTCTTTTTTTTAAACCTAAATGCATCTGTTTTCTCAAAGACTGAAAAGTAATTGACAGTGCTATTCTTTTAAAAGTACTTATACAATTCGTTGTGCCTAACAGAAAGAGTGTGCTCGCTCCCTTGCTCTAATTTTTCTTGTTTACATTATATGTAAGTTATGCTATATCCTACCAACAAACAGCTAGAATTTGTTCTGAATATGTAATATGTGTAATATGTGTCAGACCTCTCTGTTTCTTGTACCAAAACCAGTGTTTTAGTCAAGTTCCTCCATAATTTATTAAAATTTAGAACATAGAATTTAATAGTTTGACTAAGTCCTCACAGGAAAATGGCTTGATCTATACTAAATCTCCACATAAATATTCTTCAAAGCAAGAGTTAATCTGTCCACAGCCTCAGCCACTAATCAGGACAGTTGGACAGCAATTTCTCCACACTCCTTCTCTTTCTGAGCTGGTACTTATAATACTTCAGTCTCATGTGATTCTTACTAAAGTGATTTACTGAACGCTCCAAATGATCAGCTAATGCAGAACAAGGAATGCTGAAGAAGAGTGTGATCAACAAGTAAATTAGAATGACAGAATAACTGAGGTTAGAAAGGACTCCAGAGGAGGCCTCTAGTCTAACCTCATGCCCAAAGCATGATCAAGAGGTCAGATCAGGTTGCTCAGGGCTTTATCCAGCTGGGTATTAAAATCCTCTAAGGATGGAAACTGTACAGCCTTTTATTCAAATGCATGACTGTCCTAATGGGAATGGGGAGGGGGGAGGGGGAGAAGGGGGAAAGTCTTCCTTACAAGTAGTCAAAAACTTTCTTGGTTTATCTCCAAAAATTCACAGCATACTTCACATGCTTTCTCATTAAAGTTCCTACCGCTTGTTTTTGATTGATTTTCACAATCCAAAGGAGGAGATTGGTATGACTGGGCAAATTAAGACATTATTATGTCCTACATAAAACAGAGATCTGTTAGCACTCCCATATCAGCTCAATAGGCCGGCATCATTTAGTATGCAGAAAAAAAGGAACTGCTGCTGAAAATTTTCAGAGTCCAACTAAAGAACAGCATTTCCACTATTTTATTGAAGCAATCTGGGAAATTTGAATGCTACTAATACTGAAGGCTGTTTGCAATTACAGACCAGATGAGGATCCTAATTCATTCACGTATTTGGATAACAATATGGCCCCAGCATTTCACATTCATGTAATTACTCAAATGAATTCCAGACAAGCTGGAATAAGAAGAGGGAGGGAAGCCTGGGAACAACCTGGGATACTGTTGCACTTTATTGATACCATCAAAATAAAATGGGAGGGTAGAGATATGAGAAAAGAAGCACTACAGCTAGCATTACCATTTTCAGTTCTGCCAGAAACTGCTAAATTTTAAGCAAAACAATACTAAAACAAGTTAGTATTTAATATTTCAAGCTGTGAAAATCTAAAATAAAATAAAAAAAACGTTTAAAAAGATTAGGGTTAATTAAAAAACTTGGTTTAGGCTTTAGATACTTGCACAAACAATTTGACTTTTTTTTTTTTGACTATGCACACATGAGAAAATATCTCAAAGGTTAAAATTGCAGATGACATATCAACCCTATCTCTTGTACAAACAGTATATACACTCCTTATCAGAGGAAAAAAGCAGTATAATTTTGTAATTGATACTTGAAGTAATGTTTTTCACAGAATTAAACAATTCAGTTAGGCATGACACTGCAACAGTCACACATTTTCCACATTTTCTCTCCCAAAACCTCACATATTCCTTTGCAGATCTTGCTAGCACCACTGCTTTTGCCTAAAAACATTCCTGGAGCTACATAGCCAGAAAAAGCAACTTCAACTTAAAAATGTCACGCTATCTGTAAGGCCAAGAAGCTCTCTGTTCTGGTACAGATGACAAGACTCTACCATCTTCTGTCTGTGAACACCACCAGTTCCCTCCACAGCAAGAACTGAACACAGTAGAAGTATCCAGGTACCTTTCCAGGCCCGCAGCTGCAATATCAGACAAACAGGTAGAGGAGAAACCATCACAAGCAAAAAACAAAGAAGAACAGAGAAATGGTAAATAGAGAAGTGGTAAATAGCTTAATCTATGTGTTAAATATGACTGCTATAATTAACAACAGTAAATAGACTGAATGAGGAAGTACATAACTATATTAGTTAAACCACCTTTCTACCTTTGCCGAAAAGGAAGAGCCCTTTAAGAAACTACATTTGCACAACAGAAAGTATTTCATCCCCAAAGATGGCTATTTCCAGTCTTAACCAGCTATCCAAAAGGAGAAGATAATGTAAATACCCTTCGCTAACAGGAAAGTTATAATCCTCTCCCAAAACAATGCATTTTAAGAGAAATGTCTAAAACGTTTTAAAAAGCTTCCTTGAAAATTTATGGAATTTGTCTAGCTTTGAGACTTTAAACAAATTGAGAGTACGTTAAGAATAGCACTTTCAATGAAAATTCTTGTTCATCCTGCAGCACTGCCAAGCTCACACTCCAGCATTCATTCCTGATTCTCTTTAAGAAAAAGAAACAAATCCATATTTAAGATCTATCAAGCATCCATTATCAAAGGATCCTAAAGCTTTTGCTGACAATGCCTTTTTAAAAGACTTCTAAATGTTTACATAACTCCCCAGATATCATCCATTACAATGTAAGTACTGCGTAGATTTGTTGTGCATAACAATGTCCATAATAGATATCACAGACAATGTTGCAGTTTACTAATCACAAATTTTATGAAGCTTTGCTGTCTATTTGTGAGCATGCCTCAGGTACAGTTGTAACGGAAAAGTTTTAGGGAACAGGCAGCGCACATAAGCAACACTTGTGTTTTTTTTTTCCCCACCCCTCCATTTCCCTTACCATGACCTATTTTTCTGAATAACATGTAGGCCTAGTAAGGACATTAACCTGTTTGTGTGTCACAGTACAGCTCATGTAGTGATGTGCTGAGAGGCATTAGCTGTCATTTATTGATCCATATCTAAATTCATTCTACTAGGACTACCAGCTGGAGGATCAGAAAGTCTGGCTATCCTCTGCTGTGTGACACAATTTACTGATTAACTATTTCCCACGGTACCTGCATTTTAACATTCTGTGGAAATACTTACAGAAGATTCCTCCTCTTCAAACAGTCTCCCACGTCTGAATCACTCTTACATATTTTTAGTCCATTCATTATTTTTAAAGTCAAAATGTAATAAATCATGTTTTTATTTTAAAAAGATAACAGTTCCTTGCACCAAACATTATCTACTACAAATCCCTGTTTACGTTTTAGCAAGTATTAGAAATGAACAGAACAAGCTTTCAGGTCTTAACTCAAGACTGTAAAATGCCAAAACAAGTTTGATGCAGATGAGGAAGAAGAAACCTAAAAAAAAAAAAAAAAAAAAAAAAGGAAAAAATAGCGCTATTTTCCCCTTGATTCCCGACAGGCTTCTCTCATGCAAACTGTTCACACACACACAGAGTATACAGTCTGTAGAGCCAAACATAAAAGACACTAATATGTGATCATTATTTATTACAGGTCATTCTACTTGCTTCTGCCTTTAGCATTATTAACCTCTGAACCAGCAATTACTTACTACATATTTGCAATGTATATACTCATAAAAACCTACCTTTGTGCCAAGAAGTGTTTATACAATTTTGTAAGCCTGACTAGATTTTCAAAATAAATGTCAACAATAAACCCACATTCACTGTTCCGATTTAAACAGGATGGGGAAAACACTGAGCTTTAACTGTCTGAATTTTCAGAGCTATAAAATATGACAGGGAAAAGTGATTTCAAAGCCAGGCATCCAGCTTTCAAATTCAAGGACTGCAAGCTTGACCAAATCCATGCATCAAATCAATTATGGCAGAATGTAACAAGCAGGGGCTATTGCAAAATAATTAAGCAAAAGATCATCAGGGTTCATGTCCAGTCACAATTCAATGAAGTCTTATATGCAACATAAATTGGCACCTTTTCAGGCTTTGGGAGATGTCTGAAAGAAGGAAACATTCACAATTCATATTTCTGAGTTTTAAAAACCTGTTTTCTCAAATTCTCAAAAAAATCTCAAGGATTTGGACATCTCACTTTGGATGACAGAACCCCTGGGAATGAGTAGGGTGCAATCAAAGAAGTGGGAAAAAAATATTACAAAACAGATAATGGATCACATCCTGTATACCAGAAAGGCTGTGCAAAAAAGGAAGATACAGCTCTAAGTGGGATGCTGTAACTGGAAAAGGGAGAGAAAAGGAGAAAACAAATAGGACTGAGAATATATAAGAGATAAATCTTACATGATCATAAGCTTCCATTCATTATTAAGTAGGCAGCAAGTTATTTTTATTGCCCACAGAAGCATCTGACCAAAATCACTTTTCTTCCAACACCTTTTGAATCAGTTGGCGGATTTCCGACATTTTGAAATAAAACCCCAGAGCTGTCAAAAATAATTATGTTCCTATAAACTACAGAAAAATCTATAGTCAGGTGGAGGAGAAAGACCCAATTTAAGTGAGGGGAAAATTCACCTCTTATGTATTTGATTTGTCAGCAGGTCAGTCAAAATAGACTATCCATAGCACTAAGGATTGGAGGAGAAGAGATAGGAAATATAAAAACAATCCAGATACATACAAATGTAAATTTGATTATTTCTGCAGCTCACAGAAACTATGACCTGCAGACAGTAACTTGTTTTAACAGCCTTGCTAACAGAGAATAACTTGGATAAGTATTTACATTTCTTGACCCCTTCCTTTTAAGTAGGTTGCCTAGAAACATCACACCTCAGAATGAACAGGGAAACAGATTATGCGCTCTTATCTGTGTATTTCAGATATTTTGTTGAACTTATTTTGTGAAATCCTTGGAAATAATTTTCCATTATGCTTTTTACAGCATTGAGTACAATGAAGATACTCAATGAAGAACAAAGCAGACATGCAATAACAATAATATATTCTAGAAAGGCTTCCATAGATAAATACAAACCTGGATACAACCTGCAGAAGTGTTTGTGGGATGACTCAGCTCCTAATGATATTTCATTTAAGTTCATTTTCTTAGCAGCAGCCTGAGGTTAGTAATAAGTTCCAGTATGCTAACTTAGAGCTGTAGATTCATTTTCCTGTTAATGGTAGCAATAGGTTCTTTGTTAATGGTTTTAAGATAATGCTGGGGTTTGCCATATGGTTGGATTTGCGTGAGGGTTTTTCATGAAAAGCCAGAGAGTGTAAGAAATTGTTGCTATATTTAACTTCAGTGTCCTCACATGCAGGATTGTGCTCACAGCAGACAACTGGAATGGACACTGTTCTAGTATTTACAAGTTCAAATTATGCTCAATATTTACTGCATGGATTGTTTAAGAGGACTACAGGGACTTTAAACAAGACAACATATGGACATAGCAGAGGATTGGTACTGAAATGCTGAGCTTTTCATCTCTAGGTCATTGGTTCAAATCTAAACTGGTCAGTTAATGAAGGCAAGCTATTTGACAGCTCTGGCCTTTGCAAATTGATTTGTCAGGCTCAGTCAAGTTCCCACTAAACTCAAAATTCACAATTACAACTTGCATTCCTGAAAACAACTTCATCCCAACAAAGTAACAAAAAAATTGAACAGACACAGAAGTAATCTGTTTCTCCTCAGGCACCATCTCCAAAACAGGACATAGGGAGAGTGCCAGAGGAACAGTGAAAATTACACCACCAGTGGTACAGCACATCATTCTGTGGATAAAGATTACTTCTGCCTCTCAGATACCCAGTTACAGTCACCTGTATATCAGGACAAATCTTTCAGGTTTTTGTTACTAAAGAAGACAAGAAAGAAGAGACACCAATATGCAGATTTTAAAACTTAAATTTCACAGTGCTGCTTAATGATTTCTTTGGATATCTTGTTCAAAGACGCATTTCGTAAGGCCAAAGGTTTTGAAGAAAATGGTCACAGTGCTTTATAAGAGTAATAACAAATGTAATATCCATTTTGTTATGAGGTATTTGTAGCAAAAATGTTGCTGCTACAAGTGATGTTTAAACATTTCCTGCAGATGAGTTATATTCTGAATATATATAAATATATTTCCGAATTCATTTATAAGTTACTATGAATGATACTAGAGAAGTCATGTTCTTTCATATAAATATGTTAGACATACATACAGGTATGTATGCACAGGTTAGTTGTAACAGCACATAACTTTCCACGTTTTCAGAATTTGAACAAAAATGGTTTTAAGCCTCAAAACCATGAGTATAGCCTCTTCCTCTGTCTCTTAATAGTTCGGCAACAATCACAACAAACACTCTGCAGGTACCATAGTTTTCCATTTTACCAAGTGATAACAGCTACAGAAGTGAATACAGACACCAAGTTTTAATACAGCACCTTTAAGATCACCTTTACTTCACATATTTAGGGCACTACACAATAAAATCTAATGGAAGTTTTACGCTCTATGAACAGAAAACACGACTTCTAACAAAACTACAACAGAATACATACAGCTTTTAGATCTTGGAAAATGTGGTCAAAATAACAAGTAAAAGACTCCTGCCTTCCTTGCAGGTTTCTTAGGTTTTACTAAGATGTTGACAACATACTGAAATTTTTCCTTCCTTTCCCTACAACTCAAGAAATAGAACACTTATTGCAACTTTAGGAAAGCCACAACAGGTTAACTTCGCATGACAGCATGCAATTTCAGAAAGCTGAATGATTGAGCTGGCATGGGGTCTATTGCTATAAAATCAGAGGAGCATAGCCAAGTGATACCCTAGTTTGGCCAAACACTAGTCCTGTGTCCCATACACAATAGCTGATGAGATTCACCCAAACCTTTTAACTCTCTCAGGTCACAGAACAGGAAACTCCATGCATCAAGTAACAAAACAGAGAGAAAACAAGGAATAAACTGCACGCTAAATTTGAATGTCAAGAGACATGATAAGAGACCTATATATTTTGTCACTTGCCTTAGAAAGTGTCCAGGCTACAGCTAGGATATGGTTCCTCCCAGCAGTCTCATACTAGGGTGCAAGCTTAAGGAAGGGTGGCTGCCTACACATGAAGTCAAAATCTTAAAGACTAAAGACTGCCTATTACCTGACTTGCAGCGAACAAGAACAAAACAACAGAGATCCATGTAAGACAATCAGAACTCCTTGACAGTCAGTAACAAGACTTATTGTTGCTTCTCTCATCAACACTTGATGTGCCATCAAACACTGCATATCTGCACTAGGGAATGACTTTCAGTGACAGAAATGCACAATAACTTTGGAACAGTGACTGCAGCCATTATTGACAGAAAATAAATAAATGAAAAGGCAAAGTTTAGACAAAGGCAAGGAGTATTTCAGAGAACAAATTAAAATAAAATGTTTGAATAAATGTGGGTGGAACATGTTAGGAAACTGAAGTATGTGTAAGGGATTTAAATTTCAGAATGTTGCATGAGAAAAACAAAAAGACCAATACATTTTACAGGTGTCAATACGCAGATTTATTATACAACTTACACTTTTATTGGTTTTGAACAGTAAGATAAGCAGATTTAAAAAGATAATAGCTGTTACTTTCTATTATTCTTTCATCCTGCTACCTCAGTTTCCTTTTTGTACTAGCTGCTGTATCTTGCACAGTTGCACCAAAAGTTATTCAGGACAGCCATAACTGTTCTTTAAATAGATATGTTTACACACCACTCAAACACCACTGAGGCCAAATTCTGATTAGTGTGGACAGAACCTACTGTAACTACAATAATGCGATATCTAAGAGCTCTGCCACTATTCTTTTATCACTAGGTCACAAGGTTTTTGAACCCTCAGAAACTGAAAATAAATGCACTTTCCCTTCTATGTACTCTCCATGAAAATTTGCATAGGAAGGCTCAATGCCTAATAACATCAGCAGGACTGGATAAAGAAGGATTTAAATTCCCTCTATCCTTTTTAATGAATGCGTGACTACAGTCTCAAAATAGACTGTTAACCAGAACAGATAGCAGAACTGACATAATTTTATCTGCAGTGACTGAAAGAAATGAACTGAAATACTGTTACAGCTGTCAGTAGCATAAAGAAAGGAATATTTCTAAATTTGCTTGGATAACTCTTAAGTAACTTTGCCTGTTCTGGACAAATCAAGCATACCCTTCATGCCACCCCAAGAACACTGTGGGAAAAGGCTTCGTAGCTGGCATCACCCAGATGAGAGGAAAAAAAAAAGAAAAGAAAAAGAAAAACGGCTCTTATTTAATTCAGTCTGAATGATGTGCAGCATGCTTGATTAGATACACTCTGATTAGGTACTGGAATAGAATTTAAAGAGTACCCTGTCTAGTGAAATGATCATTATTTCTATCACTTCCTAAATGAGAACAGATTTCAACAGCCTCATCTGAATTTATTTATTTTTATTTTTTTTTTAGCCATAATACATTTTTGGTAATTATTTTTAAAGTTGTCACATTCAAGTTATGTATTACCTCACCAGTTTAGTTCTCAGCACAGCAGCACTTTCTCTCCCCCTGGAAACAAACACAAGACTATCTATGTTGCTATTGTCACAACTGCTATCTTTTTCCAAAAGAGCTGCTCAATATCAAGTATATTGCAGCACAAAACCTTTCAGATGTAGATTTTCAAGTCTGAACAGTAGCACAAGCTTAGAGGTTTGTCTTTGGTACATTCTTCTTTCTTTCAAACTGCATGAGAAATTACAAAACTATTTTTCCTCTCATTTCACATGCATTTTTTTTTTTTCCACGAGTATAACACTCAGAATTTGCTCTGAAATCTGAAAAGCAGTTTGAATTCTTTTCACATGCACAATCAGCCACGACAATACTCACAACTTCTCCCAGCTGAAAGACCAGAAACCCATTATGTCTGCAACTTTTTGAAAGCAGGTATATATTGTTATGGTTTCTATTTAGGGCTGTAATCCTCGCAAATCCTCACTCATAATCCTCCTACTGAATAAAGGGTTTCAAGCAAAATCAGATCCTAGAAAAGCAAACAGCTTCTGCACATGCTTTTGCCTACCTTGGGCCAACATAGTAAATGTAATACTGTAACTGAGCAGTTTCCTCTAACTAACAGCTTTTATCTATACAAGCTTAACTTTTAATGGCAGTTGATCATGTCTGAGTTATAAACCAACATAACGCAACTTCAGTGATACTCATTTCAAAGACCTTGCTGAGAGAAAACCCTTTTTGCCACCAGCGTCCTCTTTCTCGTAGCTGCTATTACTTTCCCCGCCTGAGGTGACCAGCTGCAGGCAGAGGGGGCCCTTCCCTCGCAGATACCTCGGCGGTCAGGCCGTAGGCTGAGCCCCACCACAGAACTCGCTGACCGCAACCTGCCCCGCCACCTGCAGAGGCCAGGCCGTGCCCGCGCACGGGGCTGCACTGCCCTACACAGGCGGGAGAGTCACTACTGAGTCTCTGGGCACATGGCACAAGCAACCAGTTAACGGCTGGGTCTGGTTTATTGTTTTTTCCCCTGAGATGTCGGGACAGGAGAAAAGAAATCCCAAGTGCTCCCGAAAGCGGTGGATCCTGGGTTCCCGCCGCACCCCGCAGGGATCTGGCCGTTGCCGGCACCGCGGTACAAACTGCGCCTCCAACCCCTCACCCAGTCCACCGTGCTGCTGAGAGAAGCGACCCCTCCCGTCCCGCTGCCGGAGCCGCGACCCGCTGCCACCCAGAGCCGCAAAAGTGCGTACGGCTACAGCCAGTACAGCTCTAGACAGCCACAACAGGACCCAGAACATGAGGAGAACGCCAGTTCCTCACCAGGGCGGCGGTGCCGTGAGTCCCTACCTGCCAGTGTCAGTTCATACCACAGCACGAAACATCCCTTCCCCTGAACCAGCCTTATCCCTCGCTGCTATAGCTACGGGGAGCCGCGGCAGCCACCTCTCGCGAGAGGAGCCATCTTCCCGCGAGAGCCTGCGCAGGGGGGTGCTTTCTCTCGCGAGAGGGCCGAAGATGTACCGTCCGGGCCGGTGGAGCTGGGTCTGGTCTGTGTTGTTCGCCGCCATTTCATTCCTCCAGCTCAGGGCAGCCCTCCGCTGAGTTGGGGCGCTTCGGAGGGCAGATGGCCTAACCCGATGTCCCGGAGCCAGAAGGGGTGAGAGGTCCCCGCTGTTTAACTCTCGTTGGGAGGGAGACAGTAGAGCTGTTCCCCGACCCGGCTGGAAGCCAGGAGGTAGCTAGCGATCGTTTCAAGTGTGTGTGGGGCTGACAGAGTCGTGGTGAACCACCTTTCTGTGCGGAGGTGGCGGGCGCTCCGCGCTCTCCGGGGCTCGTTTCGCCCGAAGCAGCTGCCCACAGACTGAGCGCCTTAAGCCGATGCAGCAGAGCTTGTTCGATGGAGCTGCCTGGATAGAAAAATCTTGTCAGGAAAGAAATAGGTGAGCTTGCAGAGTGTGCATAATTGCACAATTGCAAAGTACGGGTTGTAATAGCTGTGGGATACGAATGGAGCTGAAGTCCAACATATTCAGGCGAACATATTCATATTCAGCAATAGTTCACTTGTAACTCATGTGGGAGCTGGGTTTTATCACAGATCAGAGCAGTATAACATACGTTCAGCATGATCTGGCCAAGTACTTCAGGTGTGAATTAGATCGTCTCAGGATGTGGAAAAATTCGAATAAGGTCTGTTACAAATTTGCATTTTGATTTTCAGAATCCTAGACAATATGTAAAATATTAAGCTCACATTCCCTGAACTGCACTAGCTGCACATTGCAGTGTGTGATTTTCCTGTCACTAATGCAAAGCGCTGGTAATAACATTATCTCTGGTGCGGTAGTATTTTTAGTGATACCAAAAGCTTACTGAAATATATGGGTCCTTCCCTATGAATTCAGGATGGTGCATATAAAGAGAGTATGACACTTTATTTTCTCTTGTTTTATTTTCTTGTTGCAGACCAGTTGCTCTTTGTTTTCATAGGTTATTGCACAGTTACCTCAGGGATTGTTCCAGTACCTCACCCACAGCCAGTGGTCCACGGACCACTTGAGCTTCTGTAGAGTTATCTTTGTTGGCAAGTGATTCGCTAAGGGAGATCTGTGCCGCCTTTTCAAAGGGAGATTAAGAAAAGCAAGGCAAGGAGAGGTAGAGCGAGGTGGGGCAAGAGGAGGCAGGGTGGGGCAAAGAAACGGGGAGGGCGGGCCATGGCAGGGTGGGGCAAGGCGCGGGGGGAGAAGCAAGGCAGGGCAGAAAGCTGAAAGGCGGGGCGAGGCAGGCCAGGAGACGCGGGGCAAAGCAAGACCGGGCTGGAAAAGACATGACGGCGGGGTAAGGCAGGGCGGGGCAAAGCAAGGCTGGGCGGGCCGGGGCAGGGCGGGGCAGGGCGTAACGGGGCGGAGCAGGGCAATGCAAGGGAGGGCGGGGCAAGGGAGGACAGGGTGGGGCTCGGCGGTCGCCGGCAGGGCGAGGCGGGGTAGAGGGG
>WYDI02024120.1:0-35290 GCA_009867235.2 Psittacus erithacus | reverse complement strand
CCATGCCGGCTGTCACCAAGCACCTTGTTGTTTTTCATGTGCCTTAGCATGCCTTCCAGGAGAATCTGCTCCAAGATATTGCCAGGCACAGAGGTGAGACTGACTGGTCTGTAGTCCCCCGGGTCATCCATCTTCCCCTTCTTGAAAATTTGGGTTATATTTCCCTTTTTCCAGTTGTTGGGAACTTCAACTGACTGCCAGGATTTTTCAAATATGATGGACAGTGGCTTAGCAACTTCATTTGCCAGCTCCTTCAGCACCCACAGATGGATTTCATCAGGTCCCATGTACTTGTGCATGTTCAGGTTCTTAAGATGGTCTCGAACCACATCTCTCCTACAGTGGGCCCAAGGTCTTCATTCATATATATGTTTGCAAAGAAAACATCTTATGGGTCTAATACATAGAGTAGTCTCAGCAATGACAGCGAAACCACAACAAACTGAAGATCATGTCAAAAGTTAAATGATTCAAAAGCGGAGTGAGAAACTTCAGATGCCTGAGAAAAAGAACTTACCTGAAGGATGAAGGCTTGAGGAAGGCTGCTGTCATAGCTCCTGAGAAGGTCAAACCCGTGGTCTGTTCTGTTCCCAGCAGCACACAGAGAGCTTCAGCAACTTTGTATACACAGTCCTGTGAACAGACATGCTTGAGTCTGTCCACACTTGACAGATGCTTGAGTAAATGTTGTAAATGCTTGAGTAAAAATTGGGGGGGGATGAGGGGGTGCTGTGAGATCTTGCTGGTGACATTTTGAGGTTGCTCTTTCACCATTGAAAGGCTGTGGAAACTGTGGAGGTCCTGAGAAAGGGAAATACCATACTCATATTCAGAAAGGGCAAGAAACCCTGGGAACTACAGGCTAATCAGACTTACGTTGCACCCTGTGAAAATCATAGATTCAGGGAAGAATTAAGTTTTGAAACCACTTGAGGCAGGCAGTTGCCTTTGTCCCTTCACAAAATCTGTCCCAGCCTCAATGATTCTGAGATTCTATGGAATATACTTCTACAGAGGTTTCAAAATGCAGTGTACAGCCCAAGACTGGCCTGCTCAGTCACTGTGCAAGTAAATCACTTTTATTTACACCATGTGAAAAGTGTAAGCTGTAACAATTTCTTCTTTTTTAATTTAAAATATTTATGATCCTTCTGTCTGCAAAGAATCTCTCAGACCTCTCCCAAGTGTTTGGTAATCATCATTAGCCTTGTTTTGCATTTGACCTAGTCAAGGATTGAGGTTTAAAACTACGTAATGGACACAAAGGTCTAGTGGGAGGCTTGAGTGCAGGGGACATCATACATAAACCTGCCATGAACTTCCTTGTCCCTGGTGTTTGTTTGTTGACTGTTCTAAGTCATTATCTGCTCTGTTAATAATCATTGCTTTGTGGTTTTCAGTTTTCTGAGGCCATTACAGTCCCTTCCCCTTCTCTGAGAAAACTCTTATTAGAAATCATTGGGTTGATTTCTTTTGAGCTGTACATACACAGTTTGGGATCTAAATGCCTTACCATTGGTTAGCTTAGTACAGGAAAGTGATTTGATCACTACAGCCTTTTCCAAAGTGAAAGTTGCTGCTCAAACATGCAGCAGAGTCAGAAAATACAAACAAAATACTAATGTGCAAAAGAAAGAAATGAAAAAATTATTCCATATTATTGAGTACAAAATATCACTGCCACACTCTGTGAAGTTATCAGCTTTTTAAAATGACAAGGTTCAGAGAGAGGAATAAAACTAAGGAACAGGTCCACAATATGGGAAGATTGAAAACCCCAGGAGTATTTGCTCTGTCCTGTCTCAATTAAGAGGAGGTGCAGAATACAAGGAATGGCACAAAAAGGCAAGCAGCGGTGTCTCATTTGTCACTTGGGGATAGAGAAGAGAAAGTGCAACAGAAGGACAGAAAATACAAGATTTCTAAAAGGAAATTCTTTGGTTTCATTGCCACTATACTGAAGCCAAGAGCTCTGAAAGATTCAAAAAGGATTAGAGACTTATATGGAGGATGAGAACATCCACAGTTACTTTAGAATAGAAGCTCCTGGAATATAAGCTGTCATGTTCCAGGACATTACACAACCTATAAAGCAAGAGGACTTAGAAAGACATTGTCCCTGTGAGCAGGATATTGTGTTTGTCCACTCCGAGTTATTTGGCTGTTTCTTCTGGAACATCTAGTACTGAGAACTCAAACCCTGGTACTAAACTCGTAGTTTTTATGCTGCTGGATTAGGCAAAAGTATGTAAGATAAGCATTTCTTCTCCCTGCTCAGATGTAATGTCTGTTCTACCACCTAAAAAAGGACAGCTGCCTAGCCTGACTAGATCTTTGACTGACTTTATTGAAACCAGGAATTGCTGGCGTTTCTTTTATATGTTTTATGTATTCTATATATAATCTTTAAATTATCTCATAGGTACTTACCAAACAGCATCAGGGCTCTTGGGTGATACCACCACATCCTGCTCCAGTTGTTACTGCCCCAGTAGCAGAACTGGCAAGCCTATAACAGCACCACAGACACGATGCTAGTGAAAACCCTTCTGTAGTTTCAGTGACATACCTGATGAGGAACTGGAATGGCTTGGCTATGGGCTAATGTCTTGTTTTGCTAACTCCGCTAGAGAAGGTTATACAGGGGTACGGCTGGACACACAAGTGATAGTTTCCATAATCTGCCACAGACGGATGCATCAGAGCTCACCTGTAGGATCCCAGAGTGTCTCAATTGATCCAAACTCTGAGCAGCCAAATGCAAAAACATTCTCTGGTATGTATTATCATTGAATCATGAACAAAGGGCTAGAAAGATGTGATGCCAGAATATATTATGTATAAGGGAGCTTTATAACAAGGTTATTGAATCAAATCCTATCTTTTTGCTGAGGAAAGCTTGCTGGCCAGCATCTCACTGTGTGCTTTGCTTTATTCAGTTGCAGATCTGGGACACAGCTGGCCAGGAGAGATTCCGCACTATCACACAGAGTTACTACCGCAGCGCCAATGGAGCAATCCTGGCCTATGACATCAGCAAGAGAGGCTCCTTCCTGTCCATTCCTCGCTGGATCGAGGACGTGAGGAAGTATGCTGGTTCCAACATAGTACAGCTACTGATCGGTGAGTAAAAAATATTAATACCAAGTGCTACAGGTTACCATACAATGTTTCAATACCTGTTTCAATACCTGTTTAAGATGGTTAGAAGTTTTATTTTTGAATTAAGATGTATGTAATAGATCCCATTGGAAATTTTTCCTGGGTTTTTTCATTAGAAAGTGCTAATTCATCAAACCAGAAATATTTTGCTTCTATTAACTTCTGTTAAGAAGTAGGCAGCTTTCTATCAGAAGCCAGCTTTGAATCCTTTGCTTCTCACTTCATGGAGAGCTGGGCATGCAAGATTTGCAAGTTCTGAGGCACAGCTGCTGGGGAGCTATCCTCATGATAAGGATCATGAGGTTTCCAGGGACCAGAGAGGCTCCATCGTATCAAGCCAACATGTTTTGGCAAATTGGAACACCCACCAACTTCAGCAAATGGGAAATTTTGGAAGGACTTTGGAGCAATCAGGGTTTGTCAGTTCTCTGCTTCCCAGCCCCAATGTTTCTGACTCAGATGCAGCTCTTGTGGCCTGGAAATCTGCTAATACAACATCAGCACTATCCCAGATTTCCCTAGGTACCAGCAGGCTGTTTTCACAAAATGCTTTTAACTTCCATTTCTAGTTCATTTCTCTTCTCTTAAGATGTACAGCCACCACTCTTCCGCTACTGACTTTCTGTTCTCTGTCTGAGTCATACAGGAATAGAGGCTGGAAAGGGCTGAGGAGGTTATCCAGTCCAGCTCCTGCTGACAGCAGGGCTGATGTCAGGTTGGACAGGGCATGTTCATTCAAACTTTGAAAATCTCCAAGAATGGCAATTTTACAGCTCTGGGAACCTGAGAACCTCCTGCTAAATACTGACTCTGACAGAAACAGTCATTATAAACGACTCTTGTTTCTTCCAGGAAACAAGTCTGACCTAAGTGACCTTCGAGAGGTTCAGCTGGAGGAAGCTCAGAGTCTGGCCGAACACTACGATAATATCATCTGTGCCATAGAGACCTCTGCGAAAGACTCCAGCAATGTGGAGGAGGCTTTTGTGAAGATGGCTACAGAGCTCATGATGAGGCATGGAGGCCCTATGTTCAGTGAGAAGAATACTGACAGCATCAAGCTTGACAGCAAAGATGTTGCAGAAGGCTGGGGGTGTGGTTGCTGATACAAGCTTGGTGATGTCCCTAACTTTACTGGAATTTAGATGGTGCTTCACCCTAATGCTGAGTAGCATGGTAGCCATATCCTCCTCCTCCTGTGAAACCAGCAGTTTTGTAGAAGTTAGACACAATCCTGTTTGCTTTGGTTTCTTAGTTTTAAAAAGTGACTCTTGAGAGGTAGTTCTAAAAGTCAAACCCTCTGAAAAACTTTACATCTCCACCATCTCCTTTTCTATAACCTTCACCCAAGTTACAAAAGTGGAAGAAACAACTTGAAACTGGTGATGTGGGGTAGGGAGGTAGATGGTTGGGGAAGAGGCTGACACACACCCAGAGTTCTGAAGCATTTAGCATGGGACTGTTGGCAAAGGAGGTCACTTTTGGAATAGGCAATCTTAACAGTGACTGTAAATCCTCAGCACTCCGCCAATGACCAGAAAGTGCCAGTGTCTTTGATAAAGGTATTTCAAGTGTTAGAATCCCCAGCATTTTGATTAAAGGACCAGAAAGCAGTCACCGTGCCCTAGGGCGTGTGAATTGCTGATTCACATTGGGACAGGCCCAGGTGGGGAAGTCTTCTCTCAGGTTTTGTTAGAATTTTAAGTTATCAAGTTAACAAAAAAGCAAGAACACCTGAGCAGTATCACAGAACTTGCTGTCAAACAGGACTGAACCAGTGTAGTTATTTTAAATACAGCCTTGAGAAGAGAGTAGATGCATTTCATTTGTTCTTGTTTGCACAGCGATAGCTCCCTTTTCCAAGTGGGTATCATTGAGTTTTTTCCCTCAGGTTTCTTAATCTCATTCCATAACTCAAGACCTGTGCCACTGGAAAGAGGAACTGGAGAAACCTTGAACTGACTGGTAGCCATGATCTCCTGCCATGTGCCTAATGGTCATTAACAGGGTTCATTCTGGTCATATATTTGACATAATGTTACCAGAGTGTTTATTGCTTAAGTGATATAAGTGGATTTGATTTTTGCTTTGGATTTGGGTTTTGCTTTTTGGGTGTTTTTAAACCATCTCTTTAAAAACAATCTTGGCATATAATGAGAAAGAAGACCTCTGAAGAGCTGAAAACTGCATGCATTGCAGCTTCTTGGGTTTAAGAAACCAGCACCTTTTCAAGTAATTCCCTCCCAACTTTGCACTCATCTGTTTCCCTCTCCCTATCAGAAGTTACCAGCTGCTTTTCATTCCTTGAAAACACTCATCAGGAAGAATCTTTCACTGTTGATCAAAGGTCTACATTGTTAAGTTAAATAGATTTAGTAATACGACTCCATATAGTTGTCATTCAGATTCAGCTATTACATGTTGTAGGTGCAGGTGAAGTACTGATGGCAGCAGTCCTCTCTGGACTTACACTCTCATGCACCTTACAAAAATGGACTTGCAGAGAGAGCAGAAGCAGGATTTTAACTCTGTGGTTAAAGCAAAGGTGTTCAGAGTGACAAGTGATTTTTGCAGTCCTGATGCTTTAAAGGAGCTCATTTTCAGAAAGCACACACTTAAGATGAGGTCATGTCCTGTCTGAAAACCTTGATCAAAGCGGACCTGGACCGGTTTGCTACTAGAGCTACACTAGTTTTTAGCCATTTAACATATCCAGTATCATGAAAATCAGGAAGTTTTAAGAAAGGGCTAATGGATCAATGGGCTAATTTCAGTACTGTTCGTCCTCCTACAGAAAATATGAAACCATTATTTGGTCTTTTTTGGTTTTTTAAACTATGAGGTAGACAATTGAGGCATAACGTATGCTTTATAGCCTTCTTGTTTCTAATCTAAAGCATTAGTTTTCAAGTTTTATAGTAGTGAGATTGAAAGGGCCTTAAATTTTTCAATTAGTATAGTTTTCACAATTCTAATGTTTTATACAGAAGGGCAGGTTGAGCTGCAGTACTTAGGAGTATTTTTGATAGTTTTCCAGGACATTCCAAGCTCTCCTATATCCAAAGACAACAGGCAGGAAGTGTCCAGCAGTAGCTAGACACTGAAAATGACAATTACCCATACTCTGGATTTGTTAGTGATTAGCAAACCCTGTATTCTGCTCCTGAAGACAGTCCAAGCTAAAACTCAGTCCTGATGAATGTTTTTCTTCCTGGTTAACTGGTCCTGAATATCCAGAATACTAGCAAGCATTTGACTTTGTCATGCCATATTGTAGTTTACATCTGTAGGTAACAGTCCTGCAGGTCAGCATGCTTGAACATAGACCCTCAGATAAGCTCAGCCTCCTGCTATTTGCAGGATTAGTGCCAAATTATTTAAGCCATGCTGATAAAGATTCGCATACATTGAAGAACGGTACTGCTACTACTCAGATTGAAATCAGTAGTTTACATAGTAACTCATCTTCCAGCTGGAGCAAGATGCAAAATGAACGTAAACCCTGCTTGCAATGCACTCAGTGAATGATTGTGCATTTATAGTAGATGAAGAACTGAGGAATTATTGATCCATTTCCTTAGTTTCCAGGTTTGTTTAGTAGACAAGTAGAATTAGACCAAGCACTGTAATTTTCCTTACCGTTTCCCCCCATATATTCCTTAAGCTAGTCTTGAAGGCTGAGACTCTGTCTACATGTTAGTCTGTTCCAGTCAGAAAACATAAGATACAGCATCAGTGATTTGTTTGCTGTATTTCTGAATGAATGCACCAATTCAGATCAGGTTCATTTTGTTGTAGAAAACCACGACTATGGCTTTAAGTCAGCTTTGTCTTCTAACTCTTGGCTCTTCTATGTCGTAACAAGTGCAATGCAAGTTTGCATGCCCTACCTAATGGAACAAAAGGGAACAAAGAAACAGCCTGAAGACTTGGTTTGTTTTTTCAGGTTATCATCAGGTATGAATGACAGTGTTTTGGCTGTCAGTAGTAAAAGGCTTATTTCAATTACCAAAGCCTTACAATACTCACTAGGCTGATAGCTTCTTGGCCAGAAATAAATTAGTAAATGTAACTTGGAGCTTTTCACTCTCCTTCTGAAGACTTCTATTAAACGTGTAATTCAGGTGTTAGGAAGATAGTCCTGTTAGCTTAATTCCATTAATCCTCTTGAAACCAAAAGTATACCTGGGTGAGGAGAGAGAGCAGCAATAAACCTGGGATTTATGGGCAAAAACCTCTGAAACCTTAGGGTACAAGTGCACACTACCGTACAGTGAGTAATTCAGTAGTGCATGAGCAGAGTCCACAGCATCAACATTTGCCAAGAAACCTGGTTACTAGCAGTTGAACATTAACAAGACTAGGGTGCAGTAATTGCTTTTAAGCAGATCTCCTTGGCTGTATTTGCATTAGTACTTACCATTTATTTCTGGCAATGCCCAAAGTGTGCAAAATATTACAAAGACACAGAAGGGGACATTAATCCCTGCCTTTTAACTCTTAGGAGTAGAATGCAGAGGCAAATACTGAACTGAAATAATCGGCAGAATGTAGTTCCCAGGAGCGTTCTGCATTGTTATCCTCTGGACTGATTTTGATTTAAACTAATTTTAACTGCAGTTACTCACCCAGTCCATCACCAAGGATGGAACTTGGACACATATTTAGAATTATGTAAATATAACACCAAATAAACCTCAGCCCAGAAACCTGCTAACATTTACTTTGCAAAACAAAATTAACAGAACGTAAGTCCTACTGATTTTATCACTCTCTCAGCAGTGTAAAGCAGGTCCCTTTTACAGGGAGTAGAACTACAGAACTAAATTAAGCCCAGATAATGCCCATAGATTTCTAACAACTTAATGAAAATGAGAGCTCTTGCTCAGTCTTTTCTTTGCCTTTAAAGATCATATTTATTTGAAGAATAGAGCTAACCATTACATACACTATGCCTGTGTTGCTGCAGTAGTACTTTACAGTATGTATACACACACAGTAACACCCTTAAATAACATCAAAGCCTTTCTGTCATCTGCCCCAGTATACCGTGTCACATTAAGATTTACACCTGTGTTACTGAATCCCTGAGCCCCAACCAGTTGACCATTTGAATGTCTTTTGCCATCTCATGCCAATCCTGAGGGATCTGAGAGGTAGCATTATTAGTTTCTCTTCATGGGATTGTTTTACTCAAATAATGAAAGTCTCTTTGAATCAATATTAATTTGTGTGTTACTTCATGGATAGAAATGGTTTTATCTTTACCTGTCCTGATTCCAAAACATTTATATGTTAACAGAGCACTGAATTTTACCCTCTTGCATTATTTTGGGTAAACAGTGTGCTGGAGGAAAATGAAGTGAGAACAGTAACTGCTTTGTGAAACTGAAAAATAAAGTTACTCTCCTTTTGGTATCTTCCAGCCTTGGAGGGTGCTCAGTTTAACCCCTGTCAGTCATTTTCTGTGGAGACTTCACAGAAACAAACCAGGTTACAGGTAGAGTGTGCAACCAATGAACAGGTTAAATCTGAAGAAATAGGAACTCTTTTTGTGGAGAGGTAGTTCCCAGTGACTCACTTCAGGCCAGCAGCTGATGATAACCATGTAGCTGTATTCCTGCCCTTGTGCTACAAGAAGTGTTAAAGAGCAACAGATCCAAGGGTGTGTATGTATAGTTCTTGGTAAAACTGAAAGGAACTGAAGCCCGAAGTTTAGGGCAGTTAAGTGGTTAGGGTGATCAGCCTTTCTCAAATGATACTAGAATGTTTTATCAACTAAAAGGCATTCTAGATTTACAAATTGGGCCATAAAACATGTCACATTGTTACTGTAGATCAATGGTTACAGTAGATCAATGGTTACAGTTGTATGAAGTATAGTGACTTCAGAGTCACAGAGCAGAGTCCATTCTAATCAGGCTGTTCTCAGATCTGACAGCTCTTTTCCATGCTATCAGTAAATACTGCCTCTGTTTTCTTTTTGTAGTATTTTTTGGTGCTGAACATTCCACTGAGATTTGAGTTAGAGAACCAGCCTGCTGGGTATCTTAGTTTTTACTGGCCAGGTAATGTTAGATTTGTTTTAACCCCATTGAATTAGGTTATAGAGCTATTCAAAGCAGCAAAAAAAATCTCAGATGGAATCATTTAATTGCAATCCCCACTGCTTACTTTAGGAAAAACCTTACAACTATTCCACAATTAGATGTTGTAATTTCCAGAACAAGTTTAGCCCTCAGCATCTTTATCATTTCATTGTAGTTTACTTGGAAAAGAGCAAAACAAACAAACCAACTCAAATATGTATTTGCTGTCCACAGAACTGGTGCCAGAGGTTAGATACAAATAGCCAGCGCACTCACCTATCCTGACCTTAGATACCATTTTTTAATGTCACTGAAAAACATTCACTTCAGAATGCTTTGAAGCACAAAAGGGTTGCCATTTTTTCTTCCCTTTTTTAACACGGGTTCTATTACTTGAATACTGATAAAGGCAGTTACCTATAGTACATAAGTAACTTTAGGTGTCACTGAAGATAGACTGTGTCAACAATTGTCTTGGTTTTCCATACGAGTCAGCAGTCAGCAGAAAACAAAGGAACTGAATAACTTCACAAGAATGAGTAAAGAGAAGCCTGAGTAAGAGTCAGGGAAGATTTTCTATTTAGTTCAATTAAATGTGTTGGGTTTAATCAATGCTTACTTACACTTTCCTTCCCAGAGGTAAAATAATGCACTACAGCAGTAGTTTTTTGGGCTTTCCTGTTTGCTTCTTGTACAACAGAAAACTGCTGTTTATACTGCTGAAGAGTGGACTGCTAAACTAGTGAACTGGATGGCAACAGCACAGTTTAGCATTTGGATAGCTGTGAATTTGGCTTAAAGCTGTATTTAGAACCTATTCCTTCATTATGAGGTTAAAAGTATGTCTCTCTTCCCCAGGAAACCATTTGAAAAATCCAAAGATCCAAAATGGCACTTGATTTTTTTTAGACTTCAGTTAAGGTATTTGGAATTTGATTATGCAACTGAACTGCTGACACTGATTTCTACTTTTCTTTCAACTTCAGATATAACAGAAAACTGAGTATTAATATTCCTATCACAAAGCACCAGATACTGTAACTGACAAGTTCTTGCATGTGTATAGCTATCAACCTCCTGCTCCTGGGAAAGCTATTTAATACCTGTAGTGTCTACTCTAAAATCAATCAAGTCTGAGTAGGCAGTGTAGGTCAGGGAAAGATATGGCAGGTGTTAGGTATATATTAGATAGGTACACAAAGCTGCTTCTGTTTAAAGCCATTTCTGTCTAAGGCTTACCTACCCCATTCAAAATTTGTTGTTACAGCAAGAGTCCTCTAAGTGAACTATTCTTCTTTAGTCATAAGCATAACATTAAAAAAATCCTATGTTTATATCTTTTAATTTTGAAGCCTAAACTGGGAAACTAAGAACAGCAGTCACCTATTTTAAGCTTTCATAAGAACATATATCACTGACTACCCTGTAGGAATTTAAACCTTAATTCCCCTATAAACTCACTCAGACATCTTAGATTACATATTATATATTCAGATATAACAGCTAGCTAAAAGAATCCAAGTTTCTGTAAGTTTGGACATGAAGTACCTTACATAGGACCAAAATTGTGGCAAACTAGCACAGATTTCTAATTGTTCAATCAATTAAAAAAGACCCTTAGACAAAAATATTATCTTTTCCAGATAAAAGCAGAGGAAAACATGAACTAGAAGAGTGTATTTTCTTAGAAATAGTCTTTTTAAGGCACCTGCCCAACCCAATCTGTGTAGTTCCAAAAGCCAGTCTCTGCTCAGTAACCACTAAGTAACAGCCTATTACACTGCACTGTGCTGCAGAACTTGTGATGATCAACACCCATTTCCTCTGCAGTAAATGCTGTTAGCAGTGTAGACTCATATGAAGATGTGAGGGAGTAATTTTGAGTATCCAAACTACTGTATGTGAAAACAAGTATGAAAGATTGCCCTTTGAACACGGCATGCAAACTTGTCTTGACAATTTGAAGGTACTTTTAAAAACTGAGTTAAGAGCTGAATTTTCAGAGACATTAAAGATGCAGACAGGTGCCTACCAAGGTCTTAAAAAGCACCTAGTTACAACTGCAGAAAAGCACAAGACCTGGATGGAACTGGTTTTGCACTAAAGGGAAATAGTTATCAGGAAGGAAAAAAAACATTCATGTGAAAAGCAGAGCATCCTGATTATTCTGCATTTTTCATGTTCATTCCCTACTTTAATGCTCTGCATCAGCAAGCATTTTTCCATTTATAAATGGTATTTAAATAGATAATTCTAAATGTGAAAAGTAGTTTGATACTTGACCAAATAAATGCTATGTACATTTTCTTAAGAGAGTGATCATATTGATGACTTTGCTGATAGAGTCTGATGGTGTGATGCAAGAGATTCACCAGGTAGAATTAAGGCTTGGAATGGTGCTGCACACACACACACCATTTCAAAGCCAGGGAAGCCAATGAATGAGATCAGACACTGTCCTGCTAGCCAGACAGAAAGTAGATACAGACTGAGTAAAAGGTGAATTTAATTATTTGTAACTGTTTTTAAAGATTCCTGTTTTCTAAGTCTGTAAGGAGAAATGCTGAGATTTTTGATAGCCAGATATGCTCAGTGCTGCCAACCAGCTTTTCCCACTGCTGTGCCTCACTCACTGATACCTGACAGATATAAACCCCACAACTCCAGAGACCAGGTAGCATTCAAGTGAGTCTGGCTGAGACACCTGCTGGGGAGAAAATATAAATCTCTTAATTCATATTGAATTCACTGCATTCCAAAATCAGATGAGGGGTTTGGATGATAACAGTGTTAAAATTATTCTGCATTTTCTAGGATGAATCTGTTGCTGTTTTTTCAAGGTTTCTTCAAGAAATGCAGGTTGTACATTTCTAATCAGCGGTAACTACTTTGCTTTTAAACTTTATCACAATACTTAGATCATTTCAAGTATGAGGAGACAAGGGAGCAAGCTTGCATATTACAGTAATTTTTTATACTTTATCTTCATCTATTTATGAATTTATTATGAAAAATATTTTTAAACATATGAATCCTACTTTTTGTTGTGAATTTTAGCAAGTAGTGGATGCATTGTACTGTGTATCATTAAAAAGATTTACTTAAAGTAAACATTTGGCAATTAATACCTTCTGTTGTTATTTTATGCATGTACCTCGCATGGTTTATTACCAGAAACAAATCAAGTTTTAAGAATAGAAGACACACCTGCGTAACTGTAGTTTCATAGCAGCTTCCCAGGTCGTCTTCAACAGCACTGTATTCTACAGTGCTCTATGGTCTTCTACACAAGATGTAATCTAATACACTCTATTAAACAAACAGTGCTTAACTCTCTTCCTCTTATCCTTACAACTGCCCATCACTTACATAAATGCCTACACATTAAATAGTTTCAAAGTAGTCAGCTCTCCAACATAACTGGCCAGTAGATCAAGAATGAAAACTGAAGTCCTCAGTGTTGAGAAGTACAAACAACTTTTTCAGTGCTTACAGTTAAATGTAAATAATATAGTTCCAACTGTACCTTCCTAAGGGAACACTCACATCCTGGATTTTAATTGCTATACATTAAACAAAGCAACACCTCTTTATTTTTGCTTGGGTCTTTAATTCTAACATCAGTAGATAAGCATTTTCCATCCACAGGAGCCAAATACTGAGTTACTTGGTTCTATATTCAGTCTACTACTTCAGTAAGAGCCTCAGATAGCAAAAGAGCAGTCAGCAGTTTTCAATGAGATGGCTGTACTCCAAAGCTGGCTCCTCGGAGCACTGGGTATAGCTGAATTTGTTGGTTAATTCCCTTATATTGACAAATTCTTTCCTACTGAAACATTCTGGATTTAACTGCACAGATCACTAGTGTGCACAGTGCTATAGAGAATCAGTTCGAAAGGTAAATAATGCAAGTGTCTGTCTTAACATGCATCTATTTTTTGCAGATTTCATTTTTCTGGTATATCACATGTGTTCTGCGCATCTAGAGTATAGTTTAAAATATATGCGGGGAAAATAAAACAACTGACCCAAAAAATATGAAGGGAAAACAAGTTGGTGAATTACAAGGCTGTGATATGACACAAAATGGAACAGTTCATATACAAACATGGG
This sequence comes from Psittacus erithacus, assembly GCA_009867235.2. Lineage (NCBI taxonomy): Eukaryota > Metazoa > Chordata > Aves > Psittaciformes > Psittacidae > Psittacus > Psittacus erithacus. The sequence continues at coordinate 21,926 of WYDI02024120.1, read as the reverse complement.
TATAATTTATGTAAATACCACCATTATTGTAACAAAGCCCCAGAATACAAAGGTAAAACAGTTCTCTCTAAACCCTGTAAAGCACGTGGCCTTCAAAAGCAAGCCTGTGCTTTCACAGCACACATCTATGTCACTTTGCAGGAACCTTGGAACCTGCTTGTCTGGCTGCTAGTGAGCTCTCACAGTACTTCCAGAGCAGAAAGGACACACACGTGTTAACTGTAGCTTCATAGCAGCTTCTCAGGTCATCTTCAAAAGCACGGTATGACACACAAGCAGCACAACTCTGACTGACGAAGGAGCAAGATGGATGGCCAGAATCCCCCCAGGACACCCTTGTGCACCCCTGAAAATGCAGACAGACTAAACCAGTCATAAAGGGTTACGAAGAGGGAAAAAGCCCCATACACTGAGACCAAAATAAAACTGCTCTGATTTCCACTGCCTGGTCATTTGTAAGTGTCTGTGGCAAATTAAATACATATCACTAACAGGCCTCTTTTGGTAACTTGAATTTATTGTGGAAAACAACCATGACAACTGTTTACTTGGCTTATTGTTAGTGCATGTGACAGACACTTCAAAGGGACTTCTTAGCTGCATTTCTAGGAACACTTCCTTGAATTCCCTAGGCATGTGGAACAGTTTGGCTACACAAGGAGATCTCACACACCACAACCACTGTTTTTCCTTGTTAGTGAGGTAAACTGGCCTCCATTATGTAGCTGGCACCTGCAAAAAAATAACCTGATTTTTTATAGTCTAGATTCACTGAGTATTTCTTCTCCCCATCTATGGAGAGGAGCTCAGCTTTTAAACTAGCAGAAAAGATATTCAGAGATACACCTCAACAAAATGAGATCCAAGTCCTATTGAAAATTCATTGCTTATTCTGAGAAACACTCTTACCTATACAACAGGTACTGCTTCTGCTTCAGAAAGAGGTCAATAGATAAATCTGCAGTAAAGCTTGCTGGGCATTCCAATTTAAAACACATTTAGCATGACCTCAGATCCTATACTGCATTCTCAGCTTGGCATACAAGACCAACAAAATGGAAGGAGAAGAACTTTTAAGAGCAGCTGAGTTTCAGGTGGCCTTAATTAAACAAAGAAAACCCATCTGTGCTAGTTTGGCTATGTACTGATTTATCATGTTCACATTAGTGATCACCGAAACATTCTTCTGAAACTGAGGCTGTTTCAGTCAACATTAAAACAAGGATGTATTTCATCACCCAAGAATTCATCCTTGTATAGACAAAAGGTTTTAATACATACTGTGTAAGATATGCAGCAATACCATACCATACAATAAAGACTGTTAGCACCCATTTCTGTTCAAGTTGCAGAACATACAAGCACACCACTGAGTTTTAAAGAAACTCCTGTAATGGTTGTCTGTGACACTGCAGGAAAGAGATTTCCACCTCTCTGAGCAACAGTCTTCTGTGCGCAGTGTTATTCAGGTCACTATTTCTACCCTCCTTTAAGCCCTGGTGAGACTAGATGGAGGGCACAAAATAGCTACACTGCACTTGCCCTAACAACAGAGTATTCTTGCTTTTAACCAGCACACAGGACAGGCAATGTGGAAACTAAGTCAGCCAGAAGTCTGGGCCAGCTTTCAGCTGCCTGTGCAACTGCTATCATTTAAAGTAATATACATATTAATTTCAAATGTATTTGCACCTCATACAAAACTATATCAAATCATTACAAACATGGATGCCTTAGTGGGACTACATACATGTACTGTGCTTGAAACTGCACTCTGACAGACTCAACTGAGACTCCCTAGCTGCTGGGAACAAGAATAACTTACACTGGAAATGTCAAAGTTAGCACAGTGTTTCTTGGAATCATTTTGTCAGTATTCCTCCCTTCCACCCATCAGAAACACCTTCTGAACAACAGAGGACAAAGAGCCAACAGTAAACTCTGAAAGGAAATATGTCCATGGTACAGGGCCTGTCTCTGCAAGTCATACATCCACTGACAGCACAAACCCCAACTGCTCCAGAGCCCTTCAGCTCTGTCCTTTCCACGTCACAGAAACCCCTCACAGAAACGACTGTGATGCTTTCATGCCACATTTGCTTATTTTCTTGCTGAAGCAAGCCCAAACGATTGCCCGTTTTAAAAAGCACACAAACCCTCAACATAAAACATAGCTCTTACTGAAATGCATATTTCTGATTCATGGTTTCACCATCTGCAGCAAAACTCGGGGGTAAACACATCCTTCCCAGCAGCTGGGAGGGGTTTCAAGAGCACGGGACTGTGCCCATCTCTGAAACCTGGGGCACAAGTTCTGTTACTGACAGGAAACACCAAACACTTGTTTGAAACCTGAACCGGGGAAGATGAAACTGTGAATGAATGCTCTCACCTGCTATTTTCGATACGCATTTTGGCTTTTTGAGGGGCTGGCAAGCCCATATTACCACTTACCAAGCTGGAGTTCAGTCCACCGAGCTGGGAAGGCTTGAAATAATCTGAAAACACCCTGAGCCTTAGAGGACTGCAGAGGTGGCGATGTTTTTGCATTTTCCTACTTCTGTGGTATGGAAAATTTAAAAATAAATAAATAGATTTTAAAAAACCAGATAAATAGGTAGAGAAATAAATAGCCAAAAGGGAAGCCGGGGCGGGGGGGAGGCGCAGACGACGAGAACCGCCTCGGGCAGCCATGAGGTGAAGACAAGATGGCGAGGGCGCCCCCCGCGGCGGCCGATCTGAGCTGAGGCGACCCCGCGGCCCTCACCGAGCTCCGGAGGCCCCCACCACGTCTTTTATCACCAACACCTTTGCTTCGCTCACTGCTGTGCCATACGTGCCTACTACACCAGCGTTTCTCCTTTGTGTTTTATAGGAACACCCACATGTATTATTCATCTTTGTCCATCATCTGTGGCAACAACTGCCTGTATTTGGTACCATGCCGATGCAGCTTCAAATCCAAAGGCACGCTGGTGCACTGCTGGGACTCAGTCATACATCACACAAAGGATCACATTAATGATACCTCAAGCAGACTCATTGGGCAACATTTACAGCCCTGCTCTGCAAGCACAGCCTGAAAGATCCAAGGGGGATAGAGACTGAGAATTGTTTTCTGCAGTGAACAAACAGTAGCAGCCTCATCTGCAGCCAGTGTTTTTTCTATGTAGGCATTATAGTGTTCCCATGAGGGACGAAGTTTAAAAAGTATATGCACAGCTTCTCCATGGACCTTTTGAAGTGTTCATGCATATCTGCATGTCAAAGGAGGTAATCCTGCCCCTCCACTCTGCTCTCGTGAGACCCCACTTGGAGCATCCTCAACATAAGGACACGGAGCTATTGGAGCTCTTTACTGTGAGGGGTGCTGAGGTGCTGGCACAGGTTGCCCAGAGAAGTGGTGAATGCTCCATCTGTGGCAGTGCTCAAGGCCAAGCTGGACAGAGCCTTAGTGACATGGTTTAGTGTGAGGCATCTCTGCCCATGGCAGGGGGTTGGAATTGGCAGAACTTAAGGTCCTTTCCAACCCAAACCAGTCTGTGATTCTATGACTGGAGGGAATGGGGGCGGGGGGGGGGAGGGAAGAAGAAAGAAACTGAACATTTTCTGGTCATCAACTTCCATTGTTTTATTCCTTCCATCGCTGACGGCCTGAAACCACTTCCGGCAATAGTTAAGAGAGCTCTGTAACATGCGCCAGCACTGAACCAACGCAGCACATCAGCCTGGCATGCCACAGAACTACAGCCTTCACTCAGAAGGATCTGCCACACCTCACAAGCAAGCTGGCATGTTACAGGAGAGTGCTGAACAAATAGGAATATAGCTGTTTATTGTACCAATAAAAAAGGCAAGAATGCGCTGCTGTAATACTTTCCCAGTGAAGGAATGGGAAAAACCCTGTTTAAAGCAGTGGCCTTAAACTGGATCCAGCAAGATAAATTAAAAGCTACTTGTGAAACATTGTGAGTGAATGAATTGACAATCCTGATGGTAGAGAGAAGGATTATGGTGATTTACAAATGGAGAAAACACAACAAAGAAATCGGACTCCATAGTAGCAGTGTTCTCTTCGTGATGTGAGTTTTCACTCTCTTTAATAGCAGGACAGTAAGCAGTGAAGTTGCCCAGGGAGTCACGCCACTTTATGCCACCATCTGGCTACCCATTGCTAGTTCTGCAAGAACTTCGGAAAAATGAAGACCCACAGATTTTTGTTTGTACCATTTCCAATTTGGGAAATAGTAAACAAACAAGAAAACAAAGTAAACCCAACCATAAAAATCTGAAACACCCCAAAGTTATGGTAAGTGATATTTGTGTGTAAGCTGACCTTGTTTTTAAGCCACACTTAACTAGCTTCATTTTCTTACCTTATGTCACAAGTACACCATACACAGTGCTATAACAAATTAACACAAATACATCTTCAAAGACATGTTTTGGATTAAAATGCTTGAAAGTATTTTACAAAAACAACATAAATTATTTTTTTTTTAAATGAACAGCTATAAAATTCATGAACCAACAAACATGTTAACAGACACAAGATGAAATATATTACACTAAAGCCCAGGTGGTATCAAGTACCACAGTGGTATGAAGCTTCAAGTCAATTACTAGGCACTTTTTACCCTAACAGTAGTCACTCATTCCATGGAGAAGTCCAACCAACAGAAATGCCTGAAACATTTGAAACTTTTGAAAATCCTAAATTCCTCCCAAAAAATGCAGATAAGGCAGCAAAGACAAAAGGCCAGGTATTCTGCCACACAAGACACCCAGAGTTGGCTGCTTTCCTTACATGATTTTGCTCAGCTTAGTTGGAGTTCCAAAAACTGGTGTTAACAAGTCTGCCTTCTCCATCTTACAAGGGCATTTCCATTAAGGCTTTACATGTCAGAGTAGGGAGAAGCTGTAGCAGCTCCAGACACATGGGAAAACAGGTGAAGAGAAAGGCTGCAGGGTTGTATGTGAGCAAGTACAAAGCAGAATAGACTTGACTTTGCTCTAATTGGAAAAAGTACTCATTACTTGCAGAATCCCAAGTGGCAATACATATGCTCTGTACCTGCCAGTTTGTAAGTGTGTGGGCCGATATTCTCAGGATTCCAAATTCCTGGAAGCCGAATCTTCCAGCAACAGAAGGTACTGTCAAGTGGGAATTGAGTAATTGAGTAACAATAGCATAAGCTACTATGAGAAATTGCTATTAAAATACCTAACATAATTTAAAGGAGGAGAATAAACAGCAGCTAAAGCAGCAAATGACGTATTTCCAAGTACTTTAAAAAGTACTGTTGATATTTAATATACTTATATTAAGCAAACTAATATACCTAAGTTTACTCAATATAAGATTGTATTCATGTAAAACTTAAAAATTTTAGAAGGCAGCAGTTTGTGGCATGATTTTAAAGCACAGTTTGGTTTGGGGGAAGAAAAGCATAGCACTCATTTCAATAAGGTGCAAAGTTCTCCAGCTGGAAGACCAGGTCTACGGCAGCATCAACATCTGGTACAATATGATCTGGTTCTACTAAACCAGGCTCAAATCTAAAATCTCTGTGGCCATGGAACACCGTTTCAGCTATGCTCGCCCTGGTATCTAATGGCACCTCAGTGTGTGGGTTGTAAACCCCAGTACAAACAAGAACAGACCTACAGTGGGCAGCAGCCGCAGATGCTAACTCATTTTCCCAACTGTTGTCTATCTCCTCATCCTGAGACAGTGCAGCAGGTCCTCTGCCACCAGCAACTTTAGCCTGAACCCAGGATTTTGAACCTTGTCTGGAGTTCTCTTCAAGATAGCGATTGTAAAGGTTAGCCCCATAGACATCAGTCATGAGATTATCTCTGGAAACAGAAGAAACAGTTTAGTCAGCAGAGCAATTTGAGTTGTCGAATTTCAAAGTCTGAAGGACGTTTATGCAGTTTTGGTTTAACAGTTTATTTTATACTTTACATAACTTTATGAGGGAGTATGTGGACCAGAAGAAACCCAATCATATAGCTATTTTATTACACAACTTTCATTAAGCATGACATATGATAGGAGTAAATAACTCCCTAGTGAAATTTCAGTTTGGAGTAAGAGGGGTGGAAATCAAGGATAGGTATTTGCAGTCCATGAACGAGCTTATTGTATTTCCAGTCCTCTTGGAGACTCTGGAACACTCTTTAATACAATACAGCTTTATCTCTATCTATGAAAAGGATTCTATGATGGGACAGCGCACACAGTAGCGTATGACTAAGCTTAATGACCTCACAAATAAATTCTAGCTCTACATTCTCTAATAACTGTTATTTGCCAGTAAATCTAATAAAAACCACCCATGCAAATCCTATTTGCTAGATTTACACAGCCTCTTGGTGGGGGGAAGGGAATCAGGAGAAATCTTAGTGGCATCTAAACCACTTTTTGTGCTTCTACAGAAATTACACATAGAAAGAGCAAAGTATTATTCATTTTCAAGATTAGAAACATTGAGGCTCAAAAACATTGTAAGAAGTACACTGTAGTGCCAAGAATGTTAGTGGTCCCAATGGTACGAGAAACAAACTAGCACAAGTTGTGGATCTTTGCTGGTATTCCTGTTGTGAGTGATTTGCTGCTGTACTGGTTGTACTCGGGGTGCCTTACCCGACAGCATACAGGGTGTGAATGGGGTGCTGCCACTGCCTCTCTGCTGCCTGGGCCCTGATGAGGTATTCCGCGTACTGGTAGGTCACTTTACTGGGTTTGCCCATGAGGGCCTCATATTTCAGATCTTTGCCAGTGATCTTCTTGTAAATGTTTTCCAGACAAACCATGAATGTTCCATGCCCAAACCTGCCCACACAGAAAGACAAACCAAATTATATTAAGTACAGATTAAAAAAATACATTTGTATAAAAAATGTCTTTTTTTATTTCATCATCTTTTAGGAAAAAGTCACATCCTGTAACTGTCGAATCTCCCTCAGTTTCCACTGCAACAAATGTTCCAATGCAACATTTCCACAGCTGTCTCACTGAAAATCAAGCGCTGATTAGCTGAACAATAAACACCACAACACAAACAGGTTATCGAGGCAGCACAACAGATTTATCCATTCTTAAGATGTGGTAGTGGCATGTGTTAGTATTACCTGCACTTAAATAGTTACAGAAGTGACCTTCCTGAAATAACGCCTGTTCTGTGATCTACTCTGCAGTGACAGAGCAGAATCACCTAAATCAACAAAGAGGAGAAATAGAAAAGGAAGGACAGAATCAGACAGAAGGAAAATTAATCTCTCCTTAAAACCAAGAGTATACCAAAACACTCCTGCAATATGGGGACAAAAAACCCCAACTTCCTGGGTTTCTCTAAAACAGATGCAAAGGAGGATCAAGGAACATGATGTTATTCTGATCAAGGTACAGTGATGATGGGTCATCATCCAAGCCAGGAAATCAGTAAGTTAGAAGATGTAATCTGACGATACAAAAAAGTAGTTTTACTTCACTACTAGTGAAACACTTGTTCAAGGTGTGGAATTAGGGATGAACTAATACGCATCACTTGAGAATACCAAATTACCAAAAGCACCCTAAGAAGAACAGAAAGTTGCTATACAACAATTCTATACACACTAAATGTGTATATATAAATAAATACTGCTTCAGAAGAGCTGCTAGGTAACTTCTAATGCACATAGATTGGTATATCTGCTCAAACCAAGATCAACAGTGTAAAAAACACCCAAATCCATCAATATAATGAGCATCAGAAGCCAGTAGAGATGTATGAGGTCCACTAACATAGAAATTAAGCCTCTAGTGGCCTAGAAATCAAAATAGTCTTTCGAGGAAAAAAGCTACAAAGAAGGAAGCAACTGTAGCACTTTCATAGGTGGTACATAATTAGCTTTTCTGTATTGAGCCTTCATTCCCCCTCCCCACCCTGTTTGTTGCTTTGCATTATGAAATACCAATAAATGATCATAAAATTATTTCCAGTAATTATTAGCAAAAGCTTCAACCAACTTAGTCATGGCATTATATTCCAGTAGTAAAGGTAATTGCTCTGACAGATGCAACATTGTCATACTGTCAAACTCAAACAGGAAAAAAAGCCCCAGCTTTATACTGGATCTTTCCCAAAGGGCACAACCAAAACCATGAATCTGGTTCACTGTAGATATAATGGTTGCCTTACTATAACCTGAAAACATCACACATCCGTCTTTTACCAGCTTGCTAACTAGAGATGATCTCTGCATCCAGTAAGGACAGCTGACAAGATCCTCAACCCAAGAACAAGGCAGCAATCAAGTACACTAACAACAATGACTATTTCAGTGTATATTCAAATTTTGACTGGAGGAGAACAGAACTACTGAAGAACTGTTCCTTGAAAGAACACATTAATAAAAACAAAATCAAACTAAACCTCTATCAGAGATCATGCCACCTAGTTCTGTGTGTTCTGCTTGTTTCATCCTGTGCTCCTGAAAGAGCTCACTATATTGTCCTCAGCTGAAAAACACTCACTGCTTTCAACTAGCAGGTTCAATTCTTCACCTATTAGAAAAAGTGGGATGGAAAGGAGAAATACCAAGGAAGGAACTAATGAAATGAGACAATGGCCTTGGTACTTGTTTTATTTTTCCCTTTGAACTGAGTCACTCAGGCCCTCAGGCAAAAACCTATCTTCTGGGAGTGGGGAAACAAAGTGGCTTAGTGCTCAGAAGCAGCTTTTATCATGAGTAACTGATTTCCTGAGTGCAATGATGTAGACAGCAATAAGGCAGCATTTGCTGAAAATGCATGACTTTAGAGATGCTGTCTTCAATGCTGAGACCAACTGTGAAGCTGTCACAAGCATTTGTATAAAAGAATTGACTAATTTTCACTGAAGATATAAGGAAACCCCAAATACATCACGATATACACACGTGTTACAACGTGTGCTTACCTTGGAGACTGTGCTTCAGCTACCCACATCAGATCCATGTTACAGGCAAGCACAGGAATGTGAGGGTAATTTTCATGGTGATACGGATTTCCAGGGTAGCCACTTGTCAGCAAAACATCTATTATCAACTGAAGGTTGGTCTCCCATCTGACTGGTTCCCCAAACAAAACAACAGCTATGAGAACAAGAATTACAGAACAGAGTTATGGAATTAGTTAACAAGGCACCAAATCTCTGACACTAAAACTTGGTCTAAAGAGACTGAACAAGTAATGCGATTTAGCCATGAACTGAAATAGTCACACTCAACTTTAACTTCAGGTTTTATTACATTACATACTCATTCTTGCACAGCAAATCTCAGAAGTAACAACCCTCCTCTGCAAAATCTACCAGTTTAAGAATTTCTCGTTTTAGTTGGCTAAATTTCTCCACAGCACCACAAAATATTAACTTCTAAATGGTATTTCTCCGTCTTCCACACCCTTGTGAATTCTGTGTTTACACCCAGTATTTACACAGATCAGAGATATTATTTTGCTCATCTTAAAACAAAATTTGATTGTTGTTTTTAGACATTTTTTCTGGTCTCCAGAATCATCTAACGTGGATTTTATTAAATCCTGAAGTCCAGTTTCTGTTTTCCTGTACTTCAGAGGAGAGTGAATGCAGTGTGCTGAAACAAGGTGCTTCTCATTCTACAGCTCTGAAGTGACCATCCCAACGGCTTGTAAGAACAAGACCCATTATCTCTGAACACAGAAATTCATTCCTCATTCATGACAGGAAGACAACAGCAGCCAGTTAAAGGGAGATGAAGAGGACAGCAGACCTCTGGAATGTCAAAACCACATGGCTCAAACCTGCACACATTAAAAACACAGCTGTCACATGTGACACTGTGCAATCGATGACAGATGCCATTACCAAGGACACTTCAGAATTGTCTCAGCCAACTTTCTGAAGTTCCCAGCAATCTAAAAATAAATCCCAATTATAAAGTACGACAAAGATATTTCATCTGTTAATGGATAGTTGCAAGTTAAATAAAGACAACTGACCCTCAATCTTGGGAAGTTCCACAGCAGAGGGGTACTGCAATAAGAAAAAAGTGAAAGTTTTCTACAAGATTAAACATCTCCTACTACTTTTAACAGATTAAATTCAAGTATCGCTCCCACAGCTGCCTTCTGCAACACTGACAGGAAATGCACCCTCTATTTTAGTACATACCTAGAAACTTGTACCTCAACTCTGAAGTGAAATCTCGTGGGAAGGGGACAGCAGACAAGTTCATGTCTAGCCTCCTGCATCCATTTAACTGCCTCTGGCAAGCTATACAGCTTCAGTTGTTTAATTTACTTCTGTACCAAAGTATGGATGTTTGTTCTGCCACAGGAGGAAAAGGCCTCCAGTGTTAATAAGGCATTTGAAAATTAGCTTTTGAAATGTATTTCTTTAACACTGCTAAGAAAGAAAAATATTATCTGTAACACAAGACACATTTGCTAAACAAAGACGAGTTTGCACTTCATGAGCAACTCTCTACATTGACAAATACGTAACAGTTTCTTGAGCTTTGACATCCACATGGCTGAGAAGCAAGACAGGTTATACAGTTGAGTTACGGATTCTATGAAACACAAAGGACGTCCTGACTTCATATGGGAAAACCCCACTCTGCAAACCAAGCCCGGTGTACTGAGGATGTATTCATTTCTTGAAGTCTGCACAGTTCAGTTGAAGCCACACTGTATGTACTGTTACTATTTAAATATATTTGAATAATGGTATGAACAAGAAAGGGAGTACATTGCAGAAAAATTAGTTATCTGCAAAGCACTGACTTACAATCAAAGCAATCTCACAGCCTAAAAACACTACCAACACAATCCTGTACTGACGGAAAAAGCTTATTTTATCTTACACACACCTAAGGAAGCTAATAAGCTTTCCATGACAGAATCTGAATTCGGTATCTGTATAAATGGTAAGTTTCCCCACAACAGTAAGTTACAAAGTTAAAGGTTATGTTAAAGAACTACCAAGAAAACAAGCCTATAGAATTGTTCTTGGAAATGATGTAATAAAACAAATAAAGGAGGAGAAAAGCAACGTCAGAATACAACGTAAGAACAGCATTAGCTCCATAGTTTAAATATTGACACCTGCTGTAGAATGTGATCTAATGAGCAAATGAAGAACTTGAAAACAAAGATACACACTCACCAGAACATTTGGTCTTCTGTCATGGTCAACTACATCTAGCAAAGGGTGTTTCTCCCGCAGTGTTTCAATGGTAATAGGTTGACAGAAACCAAGGCTGGGAAATGCCAGTTAAGGATACAGAACTGCTTGTATTAAAAGAGTTTAAAAATTAGCAATTCCATTTTAACAATTCTAACATATGCAGCTTATCTGGAAAAGAAAATTATTTAGGAATGAAAGCAACATTAAGACTGACATTTTCTTCAGTGAGATAAAAAGATGATCAACCCATTACTGGGAGACCTGTGTGTCTGGAATCCTATGACAGAAATCATACATAAATCTTTCTCAGATTATGAGATGAAAAGCAAGAAGCCACTCTACACCTGCAGTACTCCAAGATCATCTTCACATAAGCAGAAGTTTATGTGGCAGCAAGACAGCATCTTGTGCAATTATTACAGGAAAGAAATATGAACTACTTGAGTTACAATTACTGTCCCCACAACCTGTGCTTTCCTCAGGCCATTAGAGCTGAAAGCACATCCTTAGGTAAGCAAACACCGTAAAGCTCAACCTCCTGTTAAATGGTGGCCTGAACAACCGGGTTTAATTGTGCTTTACAGGGAGTGAAGACAAATACTGAAATGCGTCAGGAAAGGAAAGGACCAGAAGGGGAAAAACAACCCCTGATTTGCATAGTAGTATTCTTAAATACTGATCTATCCCATTAATTTAAACTTAGTTAACAAGAGGAAATCAAACTATACCTGCTCATTTATGTAAAAAGCAGTTGTGAATTTAGTCTCAATACAACGACATAATCTTACAATGCAAATGAAAGTAAAAGCAACTGAAGTGTATCAGCTATACAAAGCCCCTGAAATAACGCCATGGGCCATTTGTGAAGTTCTTTTCAGATCAGATTATCTAGCATTAAAATGCTACCTAACAGAAATACAGCTTTTGTGTTAAGTTTGTAAGAGACTTTTCTCTTAGCTACACTCAACTAATTTTGATTAAACTGGAGCGTTCCTCCAGTAACTTTTTCTCATCTTTGTATTTGAAATAACACTTAGTTATAAGTTGCACTCGTGTTTTTTTACAGTTTATGACTGCACTAACTTTAATTAAAATCCCAATACAGAAGAAGTGCAGAAGGGAGCTACTGGAAGCATGAGTGAAAATTGTGCAAAAGTTAAGGTTGTTAAATTAGTTTGAAGCTTTCATACCACCATTACATCAACATAATTCAGGTTCTTTTTGGCTGTTAGTGTAAAAGTGGCAAAATACTTTCCAGTGTAGTTCTACTCTAGATGCTGGTTACAAAACCACTGTGACCTGGCCTGGCTGCATGCTCACCTGCAGATGTTGAGCCACTGAACTACAAGTCAGATGTGATGATGCTACAGGAATGCCACACTCTCACCCACTGCAGAACACAGACCCTTGGGCTGAAGTGTCATTTACACAAGTCCAAACAAACTCTTTCCCTTTTTTCTTTCCTCATTAAAAGCAGCAAATGTCAACACACAACCACTTTCAGAACATCACGTTGACATCACAGTATGAACTACCAGTGCCAATGACTGCATTTGTAGTGCTGAAATATTTAGTCTTCACTTAATCCACAGGATCCCCTGACCTTGATTAAGGAAAATACTTAAACAGAAAGTTGTTGGGTTGGTTTTGTGGTTTGGTTTATAAAGATACTCTTGAGCAATATCAAGAAGAGGTCCTTGTCCTGATACAAGAACACATTTGTCATGGTACCGCTTGAACATCCGCAGAGGACTGTGTGACATCATCACCTGGTCCTGGGAAATCTGTGTGGGATTTCAAAACAAGAGGAGTTTGTTGTTTTCCAGATCAGCTGTTTACACGTGGATGTAATCAACAGCTGTGACAAAGCCCATGCGTTACAAAATATCAAACAGACCTACGTAAAGCCTAACCATACTATATCTCCTAACTGCACAACATGTTTATAATATGCCAGGGAAAAAATCATCACGGACAAATTGTCATACAGCCCCTTTTCAGCTTCCAGAATCACTCCATTCAACAAGAACACAAGGTTTTCTCTCCTAGTTTTAAAGGAATGCCAAATGCACTTAGAAAACAAACAGGGAGGAAGAATCAGAACCGGCCTAGTCCCAGTTGTGGTCCCTATGCTAGGCTGCAGCACTGAGTTCATTGTCTCAGACCTTCTTCTCTTAGTTTACATATCCCCATTTCTTCAATAGGTATAAAACCAGTGTAAGTATTATCCTGGAAGGATGCTGTTATGAATCACTGCTTATCACTTCTACAGATCTAAAAAACCCCAAATCATCAAGGTGTTGTTTTACCCACGACACAGAGTTTGACTGGTACAGACATGCCCACGTCTCCTGGCCCTTCCCAAAAGGCACTGCAGGACTCACTTCACAGCTTTGTCTTAGCAATGCTCAAGCAGTCTCCATGGACGGAGAAGTCCTATTGCCTGCAGTGCCCACACATCAGGGGAAATGAAGTTTTACTATTCACAAACTTGGGGGTTGGCATGATCTTTAAGGTTCATCCTATGATTCTGTAACAAAGCCAGGCAGGAAGCTCCTGCCTAACATATCATCACAGAAGACACTCACTAGCCAGAGCAGTGGTTCATGGTAGAGGCCCACGCAGGCTTTTCTTCAGGAGGAGAAGGCAAGATTTATTCCCACAATAATAACATTGCAAAGAAATACCATTACCACTGGAAAAAGCAGCGCCTTCACCAGTGGCAATGCCACTGGCTTTGGACAGCATGTTTTACTTTAATAACACCTCCAGCAAGGCATGTCAGAGGGCTTAAGGGAAAACCAAAACTGCTTAACTGAGCAGCACTTAATGGAACATAACACATTTGGCATGTTCACCATAAGTAACTAACTAAATGAATAGGATTGACGGTACTCACAGGAACTCCCAGTAGCTGTGACAACTGATCAGCTTTTTCCTGGCGAAGGCAATTCCCTGCATTGGTGACAAACACCACAGGCACTACAAACTGTCCCTGAGAGTTCACTAGCTTCCGGAAGGCTGTTTTTGCAGCAGGAATTGGAGTCCTCCCTCGAACCAGTACGCCATCAATGTCAAAAAGAAACCCAAAGGATGGCAGTACGCTGAGCTGTATGAAAGAATTGGAAAGAGAAGAGTACATTAGTTATTCCCATAGTTATGCCTGCTTGATAAAGCTCACAATAGCTCAGTCCAGTGAAACAGGCACTCCCCAGGGAAGGGATGGATTCTTAACGTTGCATGTTTCGATGTGCCTTACAGTCATATTCATGTGCTAAAATACATACTGTGAAAAAAGGAACCCTACAACTCCCCTTCCCTTATGCCTTATGAGCAGTCCTTCAATGCTTCAGGAGACAGAGACAAATTGAGTTAATTTGATAAAAAAGGTACAAAACACACACTGCTGTGCCAGCGAGTCACAGTTCTCTTTGATTTAACCCTTCTCCATTTCACAGGCAATGTCAATGCCCAGAACACTAACCAAATAAACTACTAACAAAGTAAAAGTAGAGCAGCAGGTAGTTGATGCCAAGTTTTACACATGGCAGACTAACATCTGCTAGTAAAGTCAGCTCCTCCTTCAACACAGATGCTGTCTGAGTCGCTAGAGTTTATCTCATTGCCTGACTTTGCAGAAGTGAAGGGCTTTGTGAGACCAGGAAAGGAAAGCAAGGCTAACTGGGAGTAAGAGAAGAGCTGGGTAATAGCCCGAGGAATGGCAACAGAGAGAGGGCTGTCAAGCATTGAAACCGTTACTCAGTCAGGTTGGAAAAGGATGGATCAAAAAGTATTTCTAATCTAAACTTCAGTTCCCCCCCAGGCTTAAAACGGAATGCAGGACTCTCAGGATTCCTAACCCCCTCGTACATCGTTTGATGAAACAGGAGTGATGGATTCAGTGCTGAGCCGGTGTGATGGGGAAAACAGGCACCGAACGACCCCGGCCAGTGGAGGTGAGTCAGCCTTTGCTGTTTGGGCACAGGTTGACAGCGACCCAGCCCGCTGCTCCGGCTATGCAGAGACAAGGACACTTTGCCTACTGAAGCAGCACTCTGTTCCTCATCAATTATTCACCCGCTGCATTCTTCCTGCAGCGGGGCACAGCACGGAGATGGGCGCTGCCACCGCTGCGCAGAAGGGGATGGAGCCACCGACACAGCCCTGGCCAGGCCAGCTCCTGCTGCTGCCGCTGACATGCAAGTGGCTGTTGAAAACCCGGGAGTGAGCGCATTCCCCTGCACAGCCCGACTCAGTAAAGCAAACCCTTCCCATATACTGCATTGCCGTTGTCCGAAATGAGGCACTTGGGCTTTGTCCAGTTTTAGTTACCAGAACTCCACTGAAGACCTCTCCCTTCTCCCTCTGTACTCATCAGCCCTTTAAGTACCCCAACCCTGAGCCGGTGCCTCCCAAGCTGCGTGCAGCAGCTTCGGGAACGCCACAATGGAAGTAACCCCCCCGCCCCGGGCAGGATGAACACAGCGCAGCCTCCTCTGCGTCTGGAACTGCCGCGGCAAGTTCCCGGCACTAGGCTGCAAGAGTTCGGTGGGAAAGGCAGCTCTTCCCGTTCGTTTTGCCTCCTGAAAAGCGCGGAGATCACGGATGTGAATCCTACAGCGAACAGCACTAGCGAAAGGGAAGCCTGTCGCTAAGCACACAGATTCAAAAACACGAAGGAGGGGTTTCCAGCGCGTCCCGCAAGAAACAATGACAATAACAGCTCCTTTTCCCCTTTTGGCCATAGAAAGCCGCTCTCCCGCCGCCCGGGAGCCGGCGGCGCTGTCACTGCACGGGTCGCAGCGCTCAGCCCTGGGGCAGGGGCTCGCAGACACCCACTGAAGAGCCCCAGGTCCCGGGGGAGCCGCTGCCCCTGGGCGGGGAAAGCCCCGCACCCGCGGCCGGGCCGCGCCCACCGCACCCGGGACGGACGTGACCGCGGCCGCCTGAGGCCGTTTCGGTTTCGCCCCGCGCCGCCCTGAGGTGCCCGGCCCCACCCCGCGGCCCCCTCGCTTGCCTTGCTGCCGCTGCTCCCCCCGGCCCCCGGGAGCCCGCCCGGAGCGCCGCAGAGCCCGCTGAGCGCCGGCAGCCCCGCGGGGCCGGGCCTGAGGAGAGCGCGGAGAGGCGGCAGCGCCCAGCGCATGGCGGTGACGGGGAGCGGTGGGGACAGCGCCCGCCCGGCCTCGAACCCGCGGTCCGTAGGCGCAAGCCACGCCCCCCTTCCCGCCCCGCGCAGGGGCCGCCGCCGCGCCGGGGTCGGTGCTCAGCGCTCAGCGCGCGTTGCCAACGCGCGTTGCGGGCTGTGACGGCGGAGGGAAACCTCGCGGCGCTGCCGGACAGAGCCCGGAGCGCGCAGGGGCGCAGCTGCAGAAGGGCCCCCTGCGAACGCCGCCTGGAGCCGGCAGCTGCGGGGCTCACCCGGGTTGTGGCGCCCTTCGGCACCGCAGCACTCAGCGGCGGCAGCTCCGAGCCCCGCCACCGGGAGAGACCTCGCCCGGAGCCACGTGAAATGCCGCGAGCGGGAGTTCGCGCCGAGCGCAGCGCTCGGTTTTGCTCCGGTAACAAAGGCGCCGCTCGGCTGCTGCTCAGGGATCGAGGCTGTGGGGGAGAAATCTAATGATGCCCATGCAAAGCACGGTGCTAGCTGCAGCGTGCGTTGCAAAGGCATTTCCCGGCAGCCAGGCTGAGAGCGGGGAAACGGAATAAACACAGAAAGGGGACGCTGCAGAGCTGCCACTGGTCATCTCACTCATCCCGTAACGCGGATTAGGGAAATCCTATTATCTCCTCGTAGTGCCAACAAATGCTCCTCACCGCCCTCCTGGACATCAGGAGAAGCTGATCCCCTGAAGGCACCGCACTCACCAAGACAAGGAGTAAGGAAGGTGTCTTGGTAGGTACCACATTGGTGGTTGGCACTAAATGAAATGGAATTGGATGCGCTTAAAAGCAGTCAAAACTGATGCAGTGAACAGCCTAATACAGAGGTTATCCCCTCACAGCTCAAGCCAGGATCGCACACAGCACAGAGCTCTGAAGCACACAAGAAGCTACATGCTGCCATGTAGAAAATGACATTTACTTGATTTGCTTGATGTGCTCACATCCGAGGCATTACACAGATGGCACAAACCATAAGCCTGACACAACACAGGTCTACGTATAGCTACACACTCAAGGGAAGGGTTAACACAGAGCCTACGCGCTGTTCCATGCTCCAGGACAAGCTACAAGCTCACTTTCAGTTTTGCCTCCAGAAGCTCCTCTGCCCCACCAGCCCCACCAGCGATTTAACAGCCTGTACAGTTGGCAGAGCAGAGGCATTTTGCCTCAGGCCACTGCTGCCAATAATTACTCTGCAATTTGTTGGCTCAGATGCAGCCAAAAAAGAGCATTCAGCTTAAAAAGTCAGCACTTGGAGCTAGAGCCAGGCTCCAGGCCCCACAGAGCCTGCACTGCAGCTCCATGCTGCGCTTCTGTGCATTGATCCCATTTCTGTGCTGCTCAGCAGGGACCAGAACCGCCCTAAACCCCTCTTTTTACATCATTATGTTGGTCTTGCCGAGGGCTGGAGCTGCTTCTGTGAACATGAATGCAGTTCCTATCCTGTCTTGATTTTCTCCTCACTCTCAGTTCACTCTATTTTTTTATGCTTTCTGTCATTATCACTGCGTCCCTGATACATCTTCACCCCTCTGTTTTCTCTCTTCTATGTTACATATTCCTACTGTGACAGAAGGGATCAACCACTGGTATTATTAAACTCCCAGACTGTGTCAGGCCATAAAAACTAGTCGGGTTTCCTCCCCCTGAATCTGGGTTGGTTATCTCCAGCACAGAGTTTAGCAGATGTACAGCAGGACTGGCATTCCTCTCACCCTGGAAGAAAAACTATTGTACTAAACAAGAGCAGTGCAGCAGGAGCATGGTTGGCACAGAACAGTTCACACCTCAGCTCCAGCTCCGAGTGCCTTTTTGGCAAACCCCTCTGGCTGTCCAGGTTGGTTGTCGGTGTCATGTCTCCCCTGACCTGGTCACACTATGGGTACCATCACATGCGTTGTGACCAACGCTTCTGAAGTGTGATCAAGCCTACTAACCTTTTCTGTAGGCAAAGCACATTGCACTGATCCAGCAGTGCCAGACCATAAACCTCTTGGCACATCCCACATGGAAGGAGCCTGGTTTTTCCGTTTCTGCAGGCAGGGGTTTCAGGGAAGGAACTCTGGGAAACAGCAGTGTCTTTTCCAGCAAGGCAGATAGTGTGCAGATAAAAGCACATCACCTCCTCTAAACCCAAGAGCAGAAAACACTCAAGTGCCAGAGCAAAAACTGAAAACTCTGGAAAGATGCTCACAGCTCAGAGCACACAAACTACTATAAATCATACACGTACTCATTTGTTGCTTTATTACAAAGCAGAGAAAGCTACACTGCTAAGAGGAAGAGAGGCATGTGTGTGTGATGTTAGTTGTGTCCTTGCTATCTACTTGATCTTTGTTAGGATTCCCATTTGGCAGCTATGCTTTCCACTCTTTAAAGGCTTCTATTGTTTGCTCATTTACATAAAAAAGATTTTCTCTATAAGTAAGAGCTGCGATTGCTTTGGAGTAGGTTATTTACAATAGGTAGTGCTGAATACTCAACAGCATTGAGAAACTAAGTAGTCCCAGACACGGCTAGGTGGTTGTTAAATACTATATTCCTTAGACAGCACTTCTACTCCATGGCTACAGATGCCCTATTCAGGATTTCATTCTTTCTGTATAACCTGTACAACAACATTAGTCACCCATGAGACTGCAGAGCTCTGCTGTAATCAGCCCCTTGCCACAGGATACCCAAGCCAAGAGCAGCAGGGGATGCAGAGCTCCAAATCCCCACACGGATGGCCAGGTCTTTGGCTACAATCAGGGAAACATCACAATCCTTTGAGCTGGAATGAAACAAGACATCAGGTTGTATATAAGTTTTACTAAAAAGGTTTGAACCAGGTACTGCAAAGTTGGACGTATTTACAGCAGCTGCTGAAATATCCAGCACTGAGCAATCCACCCAGGCACGGTTATAAACCCCAGCGAGGGGAGCAGCTGTCAGACATCCTGCATGTGTTGCACAAAGAACCAAATCCACCTCATAGTCACTCCTAAGATATGCCATGAGAACAGGCTATTCTGGCAAATCAACTGGGCATAAGAAAGGAAGTTACTTCTGCCCTCAGCTCACCAAAAACCAACATGAGAAAGACATGCACACTTATGGTCAGGATACAGAGGACAGAACGGCAGCAACGGCACTCAGCTTTCCATTGGGATTTAAGGAGTCACGCGGGTTGTGGTCCGGTCTGTAAGAGGCACCACTGCACACACTGCGTCAGAGTGAAAGGGTTGAAGACCGCTGTTGACGATGCAGACAAGTGAACCTAGGTTTGATCTTTTTCAGCACTGAAGTGCAAGTCATTCTAGTGGATAAACCAAAATGACAGTTCTCCTTCTGTAGAACACCCTGTAATTTCATCAGTTCACTCTTAACATCCGAAGGGACTTTGGGAGATAATGGTGATTACGACCGGAATATGTGAACCTCCTGCTTTTAGCTGGATTGTAACAGAACCAAGGACAGACTGGTGCAATGTTACAGTCCTAAAAGTGTCTTTGCCTCCTGACTCTGTGCCATGAGGGTTTCACTGGCATACTTCTGAAGAAGCTCCATCTTCTTTCTCCGTACAAGAGCTTCCTCAATCTGCAAATGTAAGAACAGGAAGACATTCTGCTTAAATGAGGTGCCAAAACCTAGCACGCTTAGCTATTAAGACAGGAGGAAGAAAACCACAAGAAACAGACCAAGAAAGCTTTAATTCTAGTGTAATTCTAGTGTAAAAGCAGTTGAATTAAGATGAGTCAGGAGTATCTTTTCCATTACTCAACTAAAGCTCATGGAAGTTGAAAAGACACAGTAAAATCAACCCCTCCATCTCAGCTCTACACTTCTACCCTTTTTAATTAGGAAGTTAGCTCCATTTCATCTTACTCAGTACAGTCACTTGAGCTTAGTTTCAAAGAACTGTCTCAGGCACAGCTTTAACAAGTGCAGAACACATGGAGTCACACCGCACTAGTCTGCACCCCTGAAATAACAGTTCAGTGAGTGCCTTTCACAGCAGCAACAGCTACAAACCTCTGATCTAAAGTATGTCTGGAAGTGCCAGTAATACACAATTCATTAACAAGCACGTACTTTAAAGAGGGCAGGGACACCTTACACTAGAGCAGCTTGCTCCAAGCCCTGTCCAACCTAGCCTTGAACACTGCCAGGGATGGGGCAGCCACAGCTTCTCTGGGCATCCTGTACCAGTGCTGCACACAGCATCTCTCAAAAGCAAGTGTTGTGAACCTTAGCTTTTCTGTAATTGAGAATCGAGAAGGCATAGGCATAATGTATGGAAGGATTTGCCACTAACAAGGTTACACTGAGTACTGCCTGATTAGAAAAGACTGCTGTGTAAAGCAGTGGTTATGAATCAGTCAGCTCTGACGGTCAGTTATGCTCTCTTCATTAAGAGAATACCATCAGCCAGGAAGCAATGCTTTTAATCATTACTTCCCTTCTGCAGTTTTGACAAGCTATTGAATGTGTATTTTGTTGAATGTGCAGGATCATAACTATCCTGTATTCTTCTTGGAAGTTATCTGACAAGACAGAAGAAGGGGACAAGCCCCACATGCTATCTGTGTGATCTACAGTCGTACCTACCAACACATAACCTTCTTGCCTGAGTTAGATTTCAAACAGCCTGCCCCTGTTAAGGTGATACATACCCTAGAGCAGTGCCAAATTTTCAAGGTCATGTCACCAAAATAACTTTAGAGAACTCACGAGAGCAAGCCCTGCAATTCAGACGTCGTCCCATGAAGTTAATGGGAAGAGTCAGACCATCAGCGGAAAAGGACAGTGATGATACAGCGGGCAGTCAGGGTTTTCTTGATCATACCACTACACCGCTTTCCAATCTATGTAATACTTATGAAGGTTTTGGAAATGCTTAGGTGGAAAGGTAATAGCAATGGTACCATAATTCTGAATAGTTCCACAGCATTTGCAAGAGGATTAAAGGGTAATAACAAGTCAAGGACACTTTTACTGATGATCTGCTGTAAGTCAAGATCTCCGTCTTGCAGGAGTCAGAGTGCAAGTTAGTTTTGTAACATCTTACCTCCTGTTGAGACGGCACTGGAACATGTGCGATGAATTTCTGTTGGCCTTCTTCACCTTTTTCCTTGCCACCTTCCTCATCAGACTGACAAAATCAAATGAAAAAAATTAAGCCACATCAACTTTACTTTCTAAAGGGGTCATCAAAAGAGCCTTTTTTACTTGCTTTGCCAGAAGGAACCAGACAGAGCATGATCAACACCACAAACACAACAAGCAGGTGAACAGGACCAAACAACAAAGGAACATGACAAGCACCATGGTCAGATCTTGCTCCTTAACATTTTCAGAGGTATTGCTTTCTTTCTTCATATATGGATTTTGTTCCGCTGTGGCATGGCCATGAATGTACAGCTATATTCCCTCCTCTTCCATCCCTTCCTGGCTGTCATAGCAAAGCTATCAACAAAAGAGCAGCCGCTAGCTAAAAAGAAAGCAAATGCTTTAAAGAAAGCTATATACTGTGGGTAGTTAAAGTTTGTGAGCAGTGGCAGGACTTAGCAATAGTGTTGACAA
>WYDI02024119.1:15332-52895 GCA_009867235.2 Psittacus erithacus | reverse complement strand
GCTGAAAGTCAAAAACACAGCACTGCACCAGCTACTATGAAGGAGAAAAATGACTGCTACTGCTGAACCCAGGACAATGTGACAGTCCCTGGGAAAGATTATCACTGTTAAATATTTCCCCTGAGCCCCTGCATCTATAATAGTCATTGCTTGCCACTTCAGCTTTCCAGTTTTACCATGTGGGAAGGAGGAAGTTTTGGCACTTCTTCATTAAAATTTAATCCCATGTTTGCTGTGTGTCGCAGGTTTACTGTAGGCAAAACGATGACTGAAAAGTGCTAATGAGCATTATTAGTGTTACAGGTTGTTACGCTGGACTGCTACTCTAATGTTGCATCAGGAGTTCCCAAACTACCTTTGCTATGTACCCTCACAGATGGGATCTCTGCAGTGTAGAGCAAGCTATGTACCACTGTAAAGTGTTCTGCATGCTATTAAAGTTACATACACAGCTCCTTCTGTGTACAAACTTGCACTCCAAACTGTACTAGGATACTGTTAGATAATCTCATCTAATTTAAAGATATTTGGCTATGTTCCAAATCCCTAAATTTAAGGAATTTAATACATAAAATATTAGCTATGTTTTTGAAACTAGAGGGAGGAAAATCAGGTTGCAGATTTGTTCCATTTAATCTATAAGCTGCTGTGAGGCTTTGCAATCACTGATTTCACCTAATCATTCGTCTAATTACCGTAAGCACTCCTGACATCTGATGCACACATTTGCGTGTATTCAGGGAAAAGTATAAGATAATAGTCTTAGAATTATTTCTGCAATGCAGGTCTGTCCTGTTTGAGCAACAGCTACTTTTACTCTCAACAAGACAGAAAGCCTCAAGGTGCCATTTCCAGAGAACGTGGGGTGAGGGAAGCACAGTCTGAGCCCTCTCAATGCTTTTGCCTTCAGCTCCTGGCTGCTTCTGCCATGCACTATTCAGAAACACCCCATGACATCTGCAGTGGTCATCCCAGAAAAGGCAATATTAACTCTGACCTCTTTGCTGGTGAAAATGTGGAAATACACCAAGCCCCTTTTCCAGAATTTTGACAATGAACCGTATCTCTGACCCAGTTTTCAGTCAGCTCTGTTTCACCTTCAAGCAGTCTCATCTGGCCCACCCTTTTCTGGATTGCTTTTGAAAATATTGTGGAAAGATGGCATCAGAGCTTTCCAAAGATGTATGGTCTCTACCTCTTCCCCTTCAGCTAGAAAGTCCCCTCTTGTAGAAAGGAATTACACTGATTTGCCATAATTTGTCTGCTTGGAACTGGGGAGCAGGCTTGCACTTTGTTTTCATCGGTACTTATAGACAGTTTAGATGTTTATTTGCAGAGAAAGGACCCTGACCGGGCTATTGAACTCTTCCAAAACTCATATGAAATTAAAAAATTGTATCCTAAGGCACATGAATAAGCAGAGAAAATTACAATCAGATAACACAGAATTTCTAACAGGTTTGTGCTTGCTTATCAGCTTCAGCAGTTATTCAGCTAGGTATTTTTAGACGGCACTTGCATTAGACATTCTCATTTAAAAGATACTCCAAGGCACAAAAGGTAGGAAAATTTTCTTAGAATTTCAGTGTGATGCCCCTTCTGTGATTTTTTGTAATTTATCTGAAGAAAATTAGAAGGTATATTCTCTTCTCCAAGTTCTTCACAGGCTGACTAATAAAAATCATTGCAAGGTATGCTAAAAGTGTAACTTTTACACTAAAAGTGTAACTTGCTCTGAACAGAGTATTAGCCCAGACATTCCTATTTACAAGTAAACCACAGTCCAGACAGATGAAAATTACATTAGTAAAAGCATTAACAAATCAAGCCAAAATGGGACTGACAAATTGTACATACCAACGCAGGTGTGTTTTATAGATTGAGCTGACGGTGAAGAATATGAAAGCTGAATCTTCTGTTAACGCTTCCTATCCAGATCTTTATCAGTGAGGTAGCTTAGTGCAGAGCTTAGAAAGACTGTCTTAAAGTGAGTACTACTAAGATTAACTAGGAAATTAATTAAATCTATGTGCTCTGTGTGGTTATGAGAAACTCTGGATTTTTGGTGGCTCAGTTCTAGGGCATGTTCTCATTAATGTTTTTACAACTGATGTAGACGCAGGACTCAAATGTACATTAAGTAAGTTTGCTGATGATACCATACTAGAAGGAGCTGTTGACTCCTTCAAGGGTAGAGAGGCCTTACAGAATGATCTGGATAGACTAGAGATCTGGGCAAACACCAATCATGTGAAATTTAGCTGGATTCTGCACTTGGGATGTGGTAATTCTGCTTTTTCGTAGAAACTAGGGTCAAGAGGCTGGAGAGCAGCCCTGCAGAAAGGGATCTGGGGTTTGGGTTTATGGCTAATAAAATATGCAAACGGTGTACCCTGGCAGCCAAAATGAGGTGATTACCTTAGCAGCAGACAACCCATGGAGGAGGTAGGGCAAGAAATATCTTGGTAAGGGCCCATGCAACAGGAGAATTGCAGCACTTGGCTCTTCTGGCTTGTGGATCACTGTCTTGTCTGCTCTGCCACTGCCAGCACCTTCCAGCTGCCTTGAGCAGGTTGTGACTCAGAAAGACATAGACAGGAAAGACTTTCAGAGAGCCCTGGGGCAACCTTTGTTCAGCTGCAGATGATGCTTACTTTTGATGATTTCCTTTTGCACCTACTAAGTGAACTATCCACCCCGCTAGGTGTGAATAAACAGGATGGGTGTTTTTTACACTAGGAAGTATTTTTATCTGAGTTGAAAAGCTGTTAATTTAAGGAAGACCAGTAAACAGGTCCAGAGGCAGAAAATCACTTCAGTTGTTTGTTGGATAGTTATCCAATAAAATTATTTTTACCTGTGGTAACTTTAATATCCCTGAGTTAGGATGTAAAAAAAAATATATATACTACTACCCTAGGGATAACTGGTGAAACAACCAAATTTAAGAAAGAGCACACCCTTCTCCTGCAGCCCGATTACACAAGCCCTTCCTGGGAGAGGGCCAGAATATGGATTTTCACATTTTGCTAGCAATTGTCAGGCTTCTCTGGCAGCTGCATGCTTGGATGTAGCTGCAATTGAATTGGATTTTGAATAAAACACTATCAAAGGCTGTAGAACGGAAAAAATCGGCTTTTTTCCTCCTTAACTAAAGGTGTTCAGAAATTAATTTATCTAAAATCAAAGTTACTTTCCACTCTATTTCATCATCCTGCAGAAGTTTAATATTAAACATACTTCAAATAGCAATATAAACAGGTTTTGAGCATATTCTTCCTATGTACTTTAAAAACAATGACGAAATTTTAAAAAAAAAAAGTGCTGGAAAAAAGTCAGTTAGTGACAAGCAAGTCTTCTGGCACTAAGCAGACAATTGGGGGCCAAATCCTCTAAAGCATTTATGCAGGTATTTATACAACTCAGGAGCTGTGTACATCAGTGGTCACTTGTGCTATAAACTTCATGTGACACTTAGGACCCAGGTCCTGCTATTCAGTCATCCTACCGATTTTTTTGTCCTCTGTGACATTGACTGTTGAGGATAAAATGATGTGTGAGCAGAAGACAGCCTTATGCCTGGATTCTCAAACGTATTTGGGCAGGCACAGATGTGAATAGCAGCTTTCAAATTCCCCTCGCCACACACAGCTCTAACATATTTGTCAGCCTTATTTTAAAAGTTACATTTGGTGGAGTTAGGAAGCAGCCCCAAGTTTGGATCATGGCCCCACACAGGAAGCCAGGCATCGCTAAACATTCCTAGACAATGCCTTGGGGGTATTTGGCAGTATTGGTGCTGATGTTCCTGTAAGCTTTATAGCTTGTGTACTTTTTCATAGGACGTAGAACTTCATGGAGACTGCTCTTAAGCATTGCCCCAGACGGATAGCACCACTTTTTCCCAAATGTGTGCTGTTTTGACATTGTAATACTTTGGGCTTATTGGATGAAGTTTCTGCAAGTGGTGCTGGTCAGAGAGTGCTAAGTGTACCACCAGTTTGTAGGCTTGAAGAGTCTGGATGCCACTCAGACCTTGGTTGTTGTCCACATGCCATAGGCTGTGTATTTACTGGATCTGTTTTATATGCCATCAAGAGCTGGGTAGTAACAGGACATTCATTTTGATAATCTAAATTTTTTATATAATTATCTACAGCTAACATTAACTATGCTTTGTGAATCTACTCTGAAGTCCCTGATTTTATTTTGCAGCTCTTTTCAATAGTCCTGAGGCTTTCTAAGGATAACTTTTAAAAATACCCTTATTTGGGAAAATCTCAGTAACTCATTGTATCTGACAATGTTTGCAACTACTAAAACAACTTCACTGCTCACAGACAATGTGTCATAAATCTTGTGTCATAAAAATGTGTCATAATCTAATGTGTCTGCATTTTGTTTGTGCATTTTAGACTAGTGAAATGATTTTGCCTCTCAACAAGTGTTTGAAGAGTAGACTGGCATCAGGATAATTAGAAATTAACCTTAGGATGTCTCACAACTTGCTTGCTGATTTAGTGTCACTGTAAGGAACGCACCACGCATGCTCCTCCTTGCGGCTCCCAGCTATACTGCTTTATTACAAGATACCTGACACATCATAATCTTGATACCATGATGAAGAAAATGACACACAAACACCTCTGCCTCTGCTCCGTTCTCACTGGTGTCAAGGGCTATCAGTGGCACTAGAGAGTACATAGCCTTCATCATATTACCAATAGGCCCTTCTTCATACTGTGTCAAAGACTGACTGAAGTGTGCTAAGACTGACGGAAACATTTGTGCTGTCAATACAGATAGCTAAACCTCCCAATATCAGCAGCTAGAAGTTGTCAACCGAAAGATGAATCACCCCCTGTAAAATCTGTCCCAGTCTCTCAGGATTGGGGACTTGTCACTCTGTTGATTTTTGAACCAGCAATATGGTGCTGGGATGCCTTGGCGATGGGCAACCTGCCATACAAGCAACTGAAGCAACTAAATAAATGGTGAGTCAAAGATTCTCAATGAAGATGAAATACAATGGCTTAAATCAAATTTAACATCCAAATACTTCCTGCAGACTGGGGAGGTTGAAGCATGACAGAAACAGGAATGACTTTCTTGGATTTGGGATGTATCTTAAACAACACAGACTGGACTGTAGGAAGCTAAATTACATGATACAGATGAAAGCCTTGTGCTTGGTGAGAAGCAAGTATTACCTTTCTGAGTAAAACCTCCAAACCCTCTTGTTTTATGACAGTTTGAAAAAGGGAAGTCTTGTCTTCAGACAAATATACCAAACTGCCCCTACACTGGTGACTGCAGTGAGCTCATTCCCTTCAGTGACATTCTTTGGCAAGTACCTCTAATAGGTCACCAGTTTGCTGTCTATGTACCTCCACCTGCCCACTCAGGTCCTCCCTTGCAGCAGCCCATCTGCTGCTCTGGCAGCACTCTGCAAGGCACAGCTTCCTTGACGGGACACAGCAGGAGCTGGGTTTTCTTTGCCTCCTACACTCTTTCCTCACTCTCCTGAGAGGTGAGAGTGACAGCAGCAGCAGCATGGTGGCCTCTTTAGCTGTGGTCTTTGTGTTAAGACATGAGCAAGGTGGCCTGCACTGAAAGATGCAGTGCAGGGAGGTAAAAATGCATTACTCTTACAGGTTCTTCGGGTGCAGCCAGTTCCTCAGAACAGCTTATGTATTCCACAGGCTCTGTCATAAGCATGTGCCAGAGGAAGACCTCTCCTAAAACATACCATAAGAACCAAAGCAAGGCTGATAGCCCAAAAAGTACAGGAACTGCTGTGTTGTGTGAGTTTGGGAACAGAGGCAGTCTGGGACATGGGGGCAGATTTTGTACAGTGAAGTGCAGGGAGGGAGGCAGCAGGGGCAGGAGCTGTATTGCACGAGTCATATGGTGTAGTACTGGTGAAAGGTGTGAGCAGCAGCTCCTCATGCATGTTCAGGCAACAGGACACAGTGCAGCAGCTGTGTTCTGTTTGGGCAGAAAACTTACTTGGTACAAAAAGCAAGGGTACTTGTGCTTGTGAGAAATGGGACAACAAAGCTTGCTGGCAGCATGCTTTGGAGAAGGAGACTTTCAGAGAGCCCATTACATGCAGGTAGCTTTCATCAGGATGATGGGCTGGGGAGGGATGAGATTCTAGCCACTGTTTAAATATAGAATAATTACAGAATGTACCCAATAATATAATGGATGTTGCATTGATCCAAAGCACTGAGCCTGTCTGGGCAATTATTTCCTACAATATCAATAATCCTGGAAGTTCTTTAAACAGATATGTTTGATTTTTTCTAACAAATACACAGATCGACTATCTTTTCGGTCCCATTTTATAAGCCTTAGAATCCTCTTCTCAGTGTCTATATTTAGGCATATTTGTGAGTGAGTCAGATTTTATTGTGACTGAGTTAATCTTCAGTTATAAAAACAAGTGTTGTCCAACAAGATATCTTAAATCAAGCCCATATCCTTGGAATTGACATATTATTGTGTAGCCAAGACATTTATCCCATTAACTCTGTCTGTACCTGTCTTCCACAAGTACCACAAGAGGAAGCAGGGAGGTGCATGGCCAGTGGTAGTAGGTGGCTATCACCGTAAGAACATACTCCAGCTTGTGCAGAGAGTGGTTGGTTAGTTGCCTATGCAGG
The DNA here is from genome assembly GCA_009867235.2 of Psittacus erithacus. Lineage (NCBI taxonomy): Eukaryota > Metazoa > Chordata > Aves > Psittaciformes > Psittacidae > Psittacus > Psittacus erithacus. The sequence continues at coordinate 46,227 of WYDI02024119.1, read as the reverse complement.
AAAGGAAAATAATTAAATAATCATATTTGCTTTCCAGTGACTGCTGCTGTTTGCAATGGTTTGCTGTAACTGAGGGGTTCTTGACCCTCTGCCATCAGAGCAGCATTCAGAAACAAAAGTTTCTGCCATCTGTTCAGGAGTGAGCCATATGCAATAAATGACTTCAAACAAACACAGAAATGGTAACACTAAATACCTGAATATATCACAGCATTTCAGTACCTTAAGATAACAGCTAGTATTTCCCTTCAGCAAGTTAAAGCTGGCATGGTTTGTTTGAAAACCAAGAATAATATCAAAGTTTAATTCCCAATTAGTCACCAGAGAATATGATCATGATTAATTATAGCTTTGCTGACAATGGCCTTTGCACCTCCCTTGAAGTACACTGACTCTTTTTGAGTCTATAGCTTGCTGTGAGCTGTGAATAGACTTCTAATGACACTTGTTGTACTTGAGGTATAAAAGCAGATGAGTGTTTCTCCTTCCACTGTACAATGAATAAATCAATGTATATGTTTTGCCTATATGGCTTTTTCATGTTCTTTATTTGAGTTCTATCCTCAGTGAGGGTGCAACAGTGTGTTATGGTTTTTATGATTATCTGAGTGCAGATAACCACAGTCAAGAAGCAGGTTAGATGTTGAATAGCCATCTTTACTACGCATCTAGAAGAGACTGAAGGACGTATTCTTGTGATCAGACCCACTGTTGTGGTCTGTAATTGCACCAGCAGATCCATATACCACACAATAATACTTCAGCCCTGGATTGACCAACATATACATGCAACCATGTTTTTATTAAATTAGAGCATAGAATAAATAGTTTACACCAGCTTCATGACTTGGTGGAGGTGAAAATACAAGGCTGGCAAACCTGTCAGTGCAAATATTTTGAAGGAACTTCGGGTACTTGACTGTATTCTTACCAGATCAGTAATTTGCATCATGCTTGATTCTGCATTATGAGACAACCCGTCCAGCTCTAGAGACCTTCAAACCATAGTCAGTCAACATGCAGTCTGTCTTCAGGACACAGCTCCAACAGACCACTCAGACTGCAACAGCAACTTGCCTGCTACAGGAAGGGAATGCTCTTGTCCCTGCTCCAAGCATTGGGAACAAGAAAGGTTTATTCACTAGAGCAGCAGAAATCTCAGCTGACCCCCAGCAGAAGGTCCTGTGGGAGCTAGAGCCTTGGTGAAGGAAGGAGGAGCAGGGAAAGTGCAAAACCCACGCCCTTAGATCTGTATTTGGATCCCAGCTCACTTTCAGTCCAGATGAATCTCAGATTGTATGGGTGCTTCAGATAATAATTTCTAAATGGGCTCATACTACCTATTTTACTCTCATTTTCCCTTGGACCTTATTAAAATCAGACCTTTGCACTTAAGCTGCTCTGCATTTTGAATTTAGTGGCTTTTGGTCAGGGACTTCCAGCACACCTGCCCATATGAACACACAATGCACCTGGGGCTTGGGAAGTGGGTAGGCTGGGCTCCAAACTGAGATGTAAAATCTGTGCTTGGAGCACAACTCCACTGTTTTACTGTATGTAATTAGTACTTCATGCACTATGCTGCATCAGATATGGAATTATGAAGGCTGGACTTTGCCTGGGGGATGCTGGTTCAGAGCAGGGCTTTGGAAAGATAACTCAAGCTCTCTGTAATTCAGTTTCCTCATCTATAGAATGGTTTGCAGTAGCTTACTTTTGTAGGATGCATTGAGACATAGAGAAGAAAAGCACTGATAATAAACAGTGTGCATCAAGTGCTTTTCATTTATCTTTATGGACCTGAAAGTAATTACAAATTGTATTCCCAAACGACTATAATTGTTGAGACAGTATATTAATTTCTACTCCGTTCTAGTGTGTTCTTGTGCTTCTTCTGCCTGACAATTTGAAGACTTTGAGACTCTTAAGACTAATAAAACAAAAGCTGAAGAGAATAGAAAATGCAGTCACTTCCAGGAGAAGCTCTGGTAATACAGCCTACAGGATTCAACAGCAGAGTGCATCTCACTCAGGAATCAATATGCTTGGTTGCTGAAGAATCAGAGGCACAAACCCTTCTCATAGTAGCTGTTCCTTTAATGTTGTTAGTTTTGAAACAACCTGGACAAAACCAAAAGCCCTCCAGAAGGGGCTGTTCTGAACTGCAGGAGCTGCACACTAACCTGTTGACTGTAACCAAACAGAAGTCAGAGCGCTTTGCTCCTAGTTATCCCCAAATACACCTCTGTGCTTTGGTGGCAGTACTGTGCCAGCACTCCTCTGTTTGTGCTCTGATTCATCAGATGAGGGGTAGTTAACTCAGACCAATGAAGCCGACACCTGGAGTCCAAATGACAAAACTGAAAGTCACATGAGAGTTTTACAAAATGAGAATCTCAGCAAGCTGTGGGAGCACATGTGCATGTGTACTTGCAGAATCTGGCTCAGGATGCAAGATGTTTAATGAGTATTTTCTGCATCTGACTGTAATCTTCATGACTCAAGTGCACCACATGGAAGCAACAAATTCCCAGACGAAGCACACTGTGATCTTTCGACCTCATAGACTTTCACAAGAAAAGTCAAGCTGAGGTCCAAAGGGATTAAATCACTGACTGGCCCATGTCTTAATACAGATTAAATGTTTAAGTAGGTCTTCATGCCAATGAGTGGTCTGCTTTTGCAGCCATGGTAAGTGATACCACTAGTAAATAACTGAAGGGAAAAAAAGTACTGTTTTCTTTCTTGATAGAGTATTTACGTGGGGTCTGAAGAACTAGAGATATCTTATCAAATGCAAGCTGATTTTGTAACGCTATACTGATACAGTACCTCCTGGCAAGGTTGAGTGAGGAGTTCCCTGGGGAACAAAAAGTTGGAACTTTTTAATACCAACGAAAATAAAACAAAAACCAAACAACACAAACACCTCACAAACAAAGCAAAACCCATTTTTCTCATCCTCTCAGAAGAAAACTTTTTATGTCCTCTTTGATCCAAAGGAGAGAACTGTGAGATTGGGTGGGAGATCTGGTAGTCTGTTCCCAGATTTGCTCCCATGATATGGGCATAACAGTTATTCCATCACAGCCTGGCCAGTGCAGAGCAGGCAGATTACTAGTGAGAATGCTGGGGTACAAACATTCTGCTGCATGTTTTCCACCCCAGCTGCCCAGCCTGCAAGGACTGTAAGGTTGTTCAGTCACTGCTGTTGAGGAACCAGTTCCCCAACACTTCCACATTGTAAACTCACACAGTATTTTGCTTTGCAGTAACTTGTCTATACTGTAGAAAAGGAATTTGGGAATTCTGATTGTAGCATTTTAGTCTAACTGCAAAATACTGAATAAATTGCAAGGATTATGATTATTAATAAAGTAGTGAGTTAATTTTGGTGGCATCCTTTGAGTCTTTCACATGTTGCCACAGGCAGATGTAGGTTTTGAATGGCACTTGGTACCTTTTGGCACAGGTAAGTTTTCATAGGCTTTGCCAGTCCTCAGCAGATCTCCTACACCCTGAAGTCTGCATCGGCAGTTGCTGTGGTGTGTGGCTCTCCCTTCCTCCTTTGAACAGAAGCTACCAAAAACCCTGACTATTTTTCTAAAAAAAGTGTGTCAAGATTGTCAGCCCTAGAGTAGGAGTGAGCCACTATGGCTCTACAGGACTCCAGTAGCTCCCACTGAAGTGTAAGGAGAGTAAGCATGCAGCCCTGCAGGGTTACAATGGGAGGCAGCTATACCAGCTAGCATGTACCTTCAGGTCAGCACGGGTTTCAGTCCCATTATCTGCAGGGATTTAAGCAGGCATTCTTGCTATACTGATCTGGGGCTAAGACCCTCAGAAACATGAATCAGATGAAAATGCTGCTCGTGACTTTAGCAGTATCCTTTGCCTCCTGCAGAGAGCATCTGTTCTCTACTTGTAAGATAAGTAGCTTTGCTGGAGGTGCATCGCAACTCTCCTGTGTGGCATGTGCTGTAAGGGGCAGATATGCTGTTTTCACACAGCTGAGCTCTTTCAAGTCCTTCCCTGATACAGGAATGCATCATTCATTTTCTAAAACACATGCTGAGTCCTGGTGACCTCCTAGCACATAAGCATGGGCTTAAATGCTCTGTTGAACTGAGACTAAAATGATGTTATTTAAATACAAAATGCTTGCTTTTCCTGCTCGTTATTAAAATGACTGAGCTTCAAGTGATAGATGTAACAGAGATACAGAGTCAATCTGTAATAATCAGACTTTATGGGAATTCTGTACTGTAAAACTAATTGAGTGGCTTGCACCCTGATAAATGGAGAAATTGAAAACGTGATTTGTAATTTGGAAAATAATGGGATAAATTAAGTAGTCATGTAAAACCAAAGAACTCCTTGAGTAATAAGGAACTGAACAGAGACCCATAATTACAGCAGATGAGAGGGTAAAAAGCTGACTGGCAGCCACATTATTATCATCTATTGTTCCAAAATATACTTGAGATAGCATGAAAAAATGCACTGAGGAAAAAGTGATTGCAGTGAGCCATGGTACAAAGCCAGACAGTAGCTGTATTATTTCCTCTGAAAATGGTCTGAATCATGTGGTTTGGTTCCAGCTGCCCAAACCTGGAAGATGACCAGAGGCTAATGTCTATTTTGCACTTTTTTCCTGCTCCATACCAACATCACTACTGATCTGCCCATGTACATGGCAGTAAAAGCAAGACCACAATTGTTAACTGGGCTGTGAATGGGACTTTGATCTAGGATGGTAGCAGCATATCCATACTGCCACTTTTGGAGGAAGGGTAGCTGGGAGGTCCTGTTGCTCCCAGGTCTACTCTGTCCAGAGCCTAATCAGGTATGCTTCAAAAACATCTGCAGATGAAACAGCTAGAGCTAAGTCTAAATGCCCCAAAGTGTCAGCCAGGTGCTCAGCCAAAATACAGCTGCTTATGGACCTACTTTGAGGACATAATGATGGGAATTATTCCAGGCACCTCTAGGGCTGGGCAGCAACTGTCTTTAGAGTTTACCATCTCAGACTGTATTGTTATGCTAGAGCCATTTGTGTGAATTTGGGCACATGAATCCTTTGTGGATCTGTTACTTTTGCTAGGAAGTCTTGCGCCGTAGAGAAGGGCTGAGAGAAAAATGTGGAACCAGAGGGTCAGTGTTAGCTACATACCCTTCAGAGGGGAAGGGTAAGAGTCAAACCTTATTCTACTGGGAGATCCTGTGTGCGGCCAGAGAGTAAGACCCTGACCATGTGGTAAGGGGGAGGAGAAACATTTCTGTCTGCTTTCAGTTTTCCACTGTGCATTTCCACTGTGCAATATAGGCTGTGTATGGGAATGAAAAAGAAAAATTCACACTTACCTCTCTGACCAGAGAGTCCAACCAACAATTTATTAACCTTCATTTAAAAAATTCTGAAATTTTAGGAGAGAAGCTGTTTTGGTGGGAAGGCTGGTAGCCTGGGAAGGTTACCAAGCCCTTATCATGGCAATAAGGGTTCTGAAATGACATGACATTGGAAGCAAAGACAAATCACGAAAAAGAGAATAGGGATTCAGAGATGCGTGTGATTGTTGGGCCATGCAAGTAGGGAAGCCAGTCACCCTGCCTTTGCTGAGCTCTCCCAGGGGATTTATGTAAATACCAATCCCATGTTCTCTTTTGCAACGCACAAAATAACCACAGTTGTGTGATAAGGCTCACAGCATCTATAGCCTTGTTCTCTGTCCCATGAGGTATGTAAAATGTATGTCTCCGTCCTTGCACTGCTGTAAGACTATTTTGTTTCAGCAGAAGTCACACATTCAACTCTGTTAAACATAATGGCATCAGGCTGACATCAATACTCTTTTTAGTTATCAAAGTGAGTGCTTTTGCCATTGAGCAAGGAAATCCTTTCTCTAAAAGCCTCTATTATCCACACTGTGCTAATGGATGGCATCATTAGTTGCCAATTGCAATGTATCTACACTCTGGGGGGGCGGCTGCATGCTGCTGATGCCTTTATGGCATTTTTGTCCATGCTCCAGCTCCATAGGTCTGCAGCAGTATGTAAAACTGCCTCCAATGTTTAAGAAGGAGACCTACAAACTTATGCAAAATTATACAAAACAGTCTTTCCAGCATCAGTCACCTATTCTTCAAGCTGTATACGCCTGTAAAAACAAAGCAATAAAAATCGACACGATAGCATGTTACAAGAATTAACAGACGTTGCAGAGCAACTGGAGACCTGGGGTGCAGGATGTTCACAACATGGCTGCTGCAATTTTGTGAGGCAGTTCAGTCCTTCCTAGATGTTTCAACTCCAAATGCTGTTTTCAGCTAGCATCACAAACAGTAGCATCACATAAACCTGCTAGGATGTACTTGTGCTAACCTCTCAGAGTGATTTCTGGAGGTATGAAAAAGAAATAAGGTGGTTCACTGCAGTTAACCCCAAAGCGCTCTCACATCTCCCACAGATAGGCAGATGCATCAATATGTGCCACAAAATTCTGGGGGCTGCTTCCCTGGGTCAGCTCCTTCCTTTGTGCCTCACTCCACACTGAAGGCTTGGAGGTTGCTGCCAGAGGAATGAGTTCTTTCAGCTTTCATCTCTGGCTCTAAGTTTGTACCTTGGTACTAGGAGAGTAACAGCAACTGCTGCAAAGGCAGGGGTCAACAGAATATAAAAGCCCTTTTATTACTACAGTTGCACTCTCCATCCTAATGAGAAGACAATCAGCTGCTGCAGGTGGCTGCACTAATGCCAGCTGTGGGCAAAAGTGTGTTCCCTGGGAAGCTCTGGTTGATCTCTGTAGGGCTAACATATAAAGCAGAAAGGCAACTGAAAGATTGGGTGTGTTAGCAGTGTCCTTGTACTTCATCACTGTCATATAGTGGCCACTCTGAGTGGGCACTTGTATAGACACTTGTGCTTGTGACAGGGTCTCTGCCCTCTGCACATGTGCCTCCTAGCACAGCCCCTGTCAAAAGACCAGTGTTAGCTGCCTGGGTGATGGGTATCCCTGCTGTTGGCTTGCAGTGCTCGGCAACATAGCTGATGCCCATCTGCCCATCATTTTGTCTTTCCACATGTAAGTTGCCTCCTGACATACTTCAGATTCAGTCTGTGCTGCGGCTTAGACATGCTTCATGCACTCTAGATGAATCAACAGTAATAATGTGAAGTGCTACAAAGGGTCTCAGAGCATCTTTGACATTCACTTTAACTTTTCGTTTTTTGAAAAAGAAGAACTATAGTTTCCATTTGGTCTTTAGGGCAAATTTAGAGCAGAGTATAACATGTGACCGCTTGTGCCAAGAGCTTAGACTTGGTAAAACATGATAAACCGGTAGGGTGCTAATTAGCAACACAGCCCTGTTCTCCCATTTGTGGGCATGATTTCTTGCTGTAGCTTGTGAGCAATCAAATCAAATGCAAGTAAACAATCCGGAATTTGCAGACATGCTTGGGTAAGCAGCTGTTCGACAGCTTCTAACCAGAGGCACGAAGGTGGCAACAGGCACAGTAACAAAACCATCCGTGCAATTTACAGGGAGACAACAGTAACTGAAATTCCTTGTCCCCAAGTGACAAAAGGAGGAAGCTATAGATTAAAAGCCGAAATGAAGGGCAGATGATCTGCCATCAGTTTCTAGATCAGATTGGCATGCTCACCCAATAAAGCCCTGCTGCTGCAGGAACCTCAGGCTGTGATGACTCCATATCTTCAGTGCCTTTTTCCTAGGACAAAAAATTTTTAGTAGTGTGCACAAAAGAGGTTATACTTATCACAGAATACAGGGAAATATTTCCAGGCCACAGTTATGGCACACGGGGGCGCTCTGGAGAACGCAGGGGATTCAGTGCCTATTGTGTGGCTGCCTGCAGCTGTAGGGACTGGGTTTCATGACCCAAACAGCCCTTCCAGCCTTTTGAACTTGTTGGAGTATGTTACGTGCTCGGTAGCTCTTTGATTCTGATGCAAGAGGTGAAGTTTTGCTTCACTCTAGAATTAAAATTCCCAAGGACAGAGGCAGCTGAGCCCTGGCCGTGCCTGGCTCAGGTCAAGTGGGTGCTGTGGCTGCAAGCTCAGGAGACAGGAATGTGGCTCTGCTCTGAGCAGGCTCTGGTGAGTTAAGGGAACATGTGCTTCCTTTGCCAGTGTGAAAAAGGAGTAGATTACTTTAGCCTGTTCTCCTCCCCCTCACAAGCCTGCATGATATGAGCAGGTGCTGTTTTCCCTCAATTCTCCCTTGCTGGTAAAAGATTTTTGTAGAAAACCAAGCCATCAAGCACATTCTGTGAATGCACTTCTTTGTCTCGTATCCCACGAGCTGCATTCGATACCTCAGAAACAGCACGCAAACCAGAGACCTCTTGAGGTCATCCTTTCACTAAAGAGGTGGTACCCAAACATGGATTCCTCATAGCCTTCCTAAAAACACTTGTTAATGGAACAAAAAGTCTCCTTTATTGCATAGTGCTATGCTTCCTCTGGCTAGGAAATAGCTTTTATTTCTCATGGAACACAAAAGAACAGATGAGAGTGTCTTTTGTGACAGCAGTAGACACTCATTTCAACATTTTCCTGTATACAAACCAGCCTGTGTATTACAATTGCACTACTAGCTAAGAAAAACTGTCTCAAGAAAGATGTCTTACTGAAGCTATGCCATATCCGGTCACGTCAAAGGTATAGTCGTGCTTCCAAGAGCAGCCAGTAGGGGAAGTCCAGGGGACTTCATGCAACAGTATCTCCATACAGCCTTTTAGCTTCCAGCGATTTTTCTACTTGAGTGTGAGGGAGCAGTAACCACAGAGAGACACCCTATGTCCCTACAATTTGGAAAAGGAGCAAAGAAAAGAAGTCCAACAGTGTAAGAAGAGTGTCAAATGGTACTGGTTGGCTTGCAGTCCTGCAAATCTTCCCTTAGTTCCCAAACACTGTGCCATCCTGCAGTCAGGAGAAACATCAGTATTGATGATAAATGAATCCAGTTTCAAAGCTAACTTGGTATTTTCCTTCTCTGAAGAGACTGGCAATGAAGATACTTATTGTGCTGGTGCTTGCCAGGAGGCACCAGGTTGGCTGTAGTAAAAGCAGGGCTGTGTGCCAGAAAGGAGTATCCAGCACCTTATAAGATGAGGTCACCACTGTTTGCATGCACCTGTGCTCCCAGCTGCAGAGCAGTGTGTAGGCAGTCCAGGCAAGTAAATTAATAAGCTTTGCTTAACAAACTGCCCCCAGTGAATTCACGAAGTAATTTACACATTTGGTATACAGCAATAAGGATGTAAAAATTCAGATGAGCTCTTTAAAAGGGATAACATAGCAGGGGATTTGTAACAAAGAAGAAATATGACTTGGTAATTAGACAGGAAATGAATAACTGAGCTAAAGGCAGAGTTCAGACAATGAACTGAAATACACTTTCAGGAGGATTTTTCTATTAAGGCTAATTGTGAAAACAGCTGTTCAAGAACATAATCCTCAAGCAGCATGAAATGCCTCTGGTCCCATGCACCTAAGCTTAACTAAAAGCATTTACAGGCCTGTAATAGACTTCTACTTTTTTAGTGATAAAACTTCCAGTATTTGTATTAGTGCTGCTTCTGGACTTTCAACTGAGTTCATAGCCCTAGCTACTACTTACTGCAGTCAGACTTTTACAGTCAGCCCTGGTGTAAACGTACTTTCAGCAAGTTGAATTTCGTCTAATGACCAAAACCAGTTATGAGCCTGTGTGTTGCATTCATGCTCAGACAGTGGTGGTTTATTTTCAGTCAGCTGTAGCTGTATAGAGAAAGGACTTCAGAGCTTCTCTGCAGTGCCAGAGATAACACAGAGGTGGCCAAAAAGGCAACAAACAGCTCACATGTTCCAAACAGGTATTGTGCTTAAATTCAAAAAAGATGCTAATCTGACACTTCCTATGGTTCTACAGTGATTTGCTACAATCATCAACTGCAACAAGCCACATGGGAGGGAAGTGCCAACTCTTCTTTTTGTCAACAATGAAAAAGTAGATCAATGAGCTAGTGCCTTGGTGCGGCAAATGGCCCAACTGTCTGTCTGTCTATCATTGAACAGCATGCACAGAGAGTTTCCAGGCACACCGCAGGCGATACTGTGTACATTTCTGTTCTTCCTTATTGCTTGTTTGTTCTGGGGCAGTGGGAGCACAAGGGTGGCAGTCATTTTCCCTCTGGGCTGGTCACTACAAGTTTCCAGGTGGCTGCTGGGTTTGGATGCTTTCAGTAGCTGGTTGCTCCTGAGCAGCCATTCTCAGAAGTGAGATGTCTATGCCCAGTTCCTCTGAGGCTAATGCTCCCACCTCAGGGTATCTTGCAGCTGGGATGCCTGGCCACCACATAAACTGAGGGGAAAGGATGAGGAGATATAGGTTCATGAAAACTGAACACTTGTGCAGGTTTAGAAATGTATCTTTCCCCCCAGGCCACACAAGTAGGGATGAAATCTAGGCTGTTGTTGGCATATATAGAAATCCTCAGTCACCAGGTTGTCAGTATATTCAGCCATGATGACTGCAGAATGGAAAGGAGAAGTTAAAAAGAAACTCCCCCTCGTTCTTCTGTTGGCCCCGCTGGTCCATCTGACCACTTGAGCACTCCAGTTTCTATATGACACTGTCTTTCAGCTGCCAGAAGTGAGTGTAGGAGCTCCCCAGCAGCCCTGAGTCTCTGGGAAGCAAGCTAGGCTGGCTCCAGAGGACACTAAGTATTGTCAGGATATTTCACCCCAGAACTGACACGCTCTCAGTATTGTTTTCCTCCTTTGCATCTCTTTTACAATGGGAGAAATAGAATTGTTTACAAACTCAGGACACTAATGCAATAAAAGGTTAAGGGTTCTCCCAGCAATTTTTGCCTCCTCCAAGAAGCCTACCAGCACAGACACCTCATATTCCTGTTGGTTTTGCTTTAATTGAGGGCATGTCAAACCTCTGCCACCCCAGTACTCCTTTTTTATTTGGGGTGTATGTAAACAGTTGCTTTCCAATGTTCCTATATCAAGTTAATGAGGAAAAAGAAACTATGATCCTTTATTTTTTATTATTCATTGTTACACATCTCCTCCAGACTTTCACTTTCCTCTTCTGGAAATACCTTCTCTGGCTATAGGTGACAGGGGTCAGCTGAAATCCCTTCATACTTCAGCCAGCAGCCAGACAGCATGCCCTTATAAAGTGTTGCTCCCCTGCCTCTCCTTTCATTGCTTCAGCTATTGTGTTCTGTCTAGCCATCCAGTTGTTACTGTTTTATCATTGCCCTGCAAGGTCTCCACTTTGCTCCTGAAGCAATCATCAGTAATTATAGTTTTTGTCAGCACTGTTGATTTCATTGGTGCATTGAGGATACCAGATACTTTCCTTGGAGCTCCCAACTCCTGCATTACTGTGATCCAGGAACATCTCTTCTCATGGTCACAAAGAAAAGCTCGAACACAAGTTTCTGGTGCCCTCTGTAAAGTCATAAAGCTGAGGGACCATTAAAATGTGTTTCTAAAAGTCATGGAAAATCATTCTCATTTTGTTTACAGTGTGGATTTGGGATTTGGGGCTGGTAGTGCTGTGTATGTTACACAAAAGCACCACAGCCAGTTGTTAACAACGGGGCTGGACTGTCAGCAGCCTCCACAGAGAAAATCATCAGGAGGAGAGAGCAGAAAGCTCTAAGAGCTGCTTATAAGGGATTTAGCATCCTTGACAGGCAGAGTGTTCGGACTTCGCAAACTGGCAGGAGCAGAAGGTACCCAGTGCTATGAAGATGTGAAGCAAATGGTGCTGGCTGACTCCTCAGAGGCTGTGCTGCCTTCAGCCAAAACCTTTGCCTGCATCGCAAGGACTTTGGTGACTTCTGACACTGCAGTTCAAACCTGGCTGCTGCACTGAATAGCCTGTGCACCACCCTCCCACTGCTTGTCCAGTACCCACATGAGTTACCCTGCTCCAGATTCAGATGAGATAACTCACCCAGCAGTGATCCAGTTCTGCTAGCTTCCCTGCCATGTCTGAATTGCTCATCAAACCTGGCACCCATTCCACACCATGTGAGTAGTCTATAGAACAAACCGATGGGAGCATCAGACAGTAAAAGAGGAAGAAAAACAGATGAAATTATGGTTTTCTTGGAACTGCTATTTCAGGATGTCTTGTGGCCTTTTCGTTCAACAAGCTTAATAGGGAATGCCTATGTCGCACAAGGAAATCTGGTTCATCGCCATCAGAGGACTTCTCAATTGTTAATCTCATTTCTGCCAGAGACTAAAGTCTAGCTACCATGATTATTGTCAGCCTGTTGATCTAATATTTGTAATCATATCCGTAATTACATAGCCAATCACTTCTTAACTGGCAGTAGTATATCTGAAAAATGCATCTGGTTGGGGTAGTAAATCCACTTGCTCTGGAGATTCCTGCTTCTACTTTATGTTACTTATGATATTGGACAATTTTCAGACTTTCAGTGAAGTCCACATAAGCAGTTTGCACTGCTGCCATTCACTGTACAAATGCGTCAGTTGTGTACTGTTTATTTTGATACCATTTATCCTGTCTGTGATATAGCGAATAACCCAGACATGACATGAAAGACAGATCAGCTGCTTCAAATACCTTGGAGAGACACAGATTGTAGTTAGTTAATATTAAAGAGAGAGAGTCTCCTTACAAGGCAATGAGTCATATTAGATTATTTTTAACTTTCCTTATATTTTAAAGATAGCATATTAATAGTTTGAGATCTAGCATGAGCAAGAAACACTATGGCTATAAACACCACAGATTAACAGGTACCTAATACTAAGAATTTTACCTAGGTATCATAATTACAATAACATGCTTGCTTCTCCTCTGCTTGGTTCATACCAGTAAAGGGCAGTTTGTAGTTACTATAGAGATAAAGGCTATAAATCTAGATCCTCAAATGGGTAAATGCCAAGCTGGGTTTCAGACACCAACCAAGATCCTCTAGAATCCCATGACTGTAAATTCTTTCTCATCACCTCTTGGAAATCATGACCTTCCTTGACTTGGGTGTGTGGGCTCTCCTGGGAAATGCATAGCAAAAGTCAGGACCTCCAGAAAAAGATTCACAGGTGGTGTGCTGTGTTTAAGACATGCTGCCCACTATCTGCTATAGAAGAAATCTGGCCTCTTTAAAGAGTAGTCCAAGATAAAAAAGGAGAATTTTTCACTCCCTGTGATCACAGCTGATTCCTGAGACTTGCTGGCTCTCTGGGAACACACCATTGCTGTCACATTTCAGAGGAGTACCCCACTTCTCTGTACTGAAATTAGTTTGTAGATAATATAGTTTGCATTTACCCAAGCCCTGGCACAAGGATTTTGCATTTGTTGGGATGCTCAATTCCAAGGACTCCAGTGTTGCAAATGATGCTTATGTTCAGCAAAAAGGCCAAATAATGTCTCATTATCAAGATGATATAATGAAGAGACAAATAAATAATATTTGTCACCTACATTGTAAAGAAAAAAAACCATTTCATCTCCAGACGAAGAGAAACACCAAAATGAGAATGATTTTCCATGATTTTTAGAAACACATTTTAATGGTCCCTCTGCCGCATTAAATCCAAAAGCCTGGATATAATGAACTGAAGTTCTTACTAATACTTTGAAACATCAAAGTTTAAATTGGACAGAGGAATGAAGTATGAAACAGGTTGACAGTGCTGCTAGAGAACAAACAGCAAATGTGGTAGGTTCCCCTTGATTGTTTTCTGTAACCTTTTCTGTAACCCTGCCCCCCAGAAGCCAGCAAGGCTCTTCTCCCCACAGAACTGCCCCACGGCCACAGCAAGCCCCAGCCAGCTAGGTAGGGACATAAAATGGCTGCCCACAGCCCTGCGCCTGTGAGATAGGGAAATGGAGGGAGAGGGCCTTGAGGGGCATTTAGGAGTCAACATCACCCCTTGAAAGCTCCAGTTTTGAAAGTTTTTCCTTCGTGCACTTTTCCATCACATGAGCACCTGAAGTGGTTTGGAGTCAGTCAGAGCTGAGGGACCACGCAGGAAACATGCGGAGAATTTTGCATGTTCGGAGGGCGCTTCCCCAGAAAACTCCACAGTCACTATGCAAATAGCTGTACTCAGAGTCATTAATAATTGTTTTCTAGGGGTTTACAGAGCCATAAGCAATACAGTTGCCCAGAAGACAATACAGTACCAACGAATGGTTTCCAACAGCCACCTAAATGCAGAAAAGGGGGAGAATTCTGGGACTGTGTAACATAAACTGTGCAGCGTTCCCATCTGTTGGAGGCTGATCTGAATTTATTGCAACAGTGCTAAATTCAGTCTCAATTAAATGTGCTCAAGAGAGCCATTTTCAAGAGTTATTCATACTGTGACCAGTTCTTCATTTACAAAAGGAACATCCTGAGCTAAAAAGACCACAAAGTGAGTAATTCCTGTGGGCAGGGAAGTCCCAGAAAAAGCAGGCTTTGGCAGAAGGAAACCATGTCCCATATACTGCTGCGAAGCAGAAATCCCTGCCCCATACCCAGAGCCACTCATGGCTTGGCTCATTGTCTGTTTAAATGTTTGTATTCAAATACTCTGTTTAGAAGAATACTCCACAGACTTGTCTCTAGGTAGCTTTTTCTGTGCAGTAACATTATGTTCTTTCTGTCATCCCAGTATTCCTATTTATGTACTACCTCTCACTTCTTGGTGATTATATTCTTCTATTATATTACTTCTATTACTATTCTTCCTAACCAGTTCCATGTATACACCCTGACATACACTTAGATACTGCTTAGATCTTTTTTTCTTTTCTATTTATTACTAGGTTTGCAATGTTAAATATTTCCTGCTTGGCCATTTGTATTATCACATCCCATTCCGCCATCGTTTAGCCTCTCACTTTATCTAGGATTGACCTAAAGTGGCATATAAGTATCACTTATTTTCTTCTGCAGCTGTGACCTTTCTGTGTAGGGAGACAGTTTACTTAGATTGCTTGACCACTGCATAGATGTGCAGAGTCAGTAAGAGCAACAGCAACAATAAATAAGTAACAATGGGGAACAACATGATAACCTAGAGCAAAAAGCGCATCTCTTCGTGAAGACAGAAGCACACATACACATGAAGATCTATGTTGGCAAGCTCTATCTAAGAATCACTGAAAAGAGAATGAGAGTCTAAAAATGTTAAACTGTTTAATAAATTTTACTTCTAACTTCATAAAATAGAATCACAGAATCACAGAATGGAAAAGACCATAAAGATCATCTGTTTCCAACCCCTGTGCCATCTATTTCCAACACCTTCCACTAGATCAAGTTGCTCCTGTCCAACCTGACCTTGAATACTTTCACAGATGGGGCATCCACAGCTTCTTTGGGCAACCTGTTCCAGTGTCTCATCACCCTCATAGTAAAGAATTTCTTCCTAATGTCTAATTTAAATCTGCCCTCTTTCAGTTTAAAGTCATTCCCCCTTGTCCTACTTGCTCTTGTGAAAAGTACCTCTCCAGATTTCTTGTAGGCCCCATCTAGGTAGTGGGAGGCTGTTATATCACAAGTGATGTAACAGTAAAATATCACTTGTGTGTTTGTGGAGGAATATTGTCATTTGTTCTTAATGTGTATTTTCTACCAAGTATACTAGTGGTGTAGTTTGAAAGATACGTAGCCTGAGCACTGCTGCCTTTCCTCCCTGACTTGTCCTGCCATAAGGTCCTTCTCAAATTCCATCCCTGGACTTGGACTTGCCTAGTTACCTTATCCTTTGCACATGCATGCTCCTAGCACACCTAGATGAAGTGAGTTATTAATTTTTCTTAAAATTGAGCATTTTGCTTCTCTGGACAAAATTGGTTTTAGTAAGCTAAAGAATGTTAAACAATGTTGCTGTCTTTCAACTTTATCTGGTGAAAGTATAAAAATCCTACAGGCAGACCCTGTCTTTGATACTTTGAGATTTGTGCTTTTTTCTATAGTGTAAACATAAAATGCACACTGGGTCAGCTAAGGCTTGTATGACAGCCTGAGTTTGGGAGAGAAGGAGAGAAATATGCTACTTATTTTGCTTTTAGACCAAAACCGAGTTTGAAGCCAGACCTCCAGGATATTAATCAGAAACAACTTAAATCTGACACTTGACACCAGACAGGTTTTTAAATTGCAAATGCTTTTTTAAGAAATTGCTCTGAATCCTGGCAATATATGGTAAACATCATGTTATCACTAAAGATGAAAACAGGGAAGCACAAGCGAATGGATCACATACAAAGGCAAATATCGATAATAGAAGTAGAATCAGTCATGGGAAGACAATTTCTCTAAATAAAATTATACTCTTAGATCCAGTTATACATGCAGCCCCTGTAAAATTACTACCCATGGTGCACTGTGTTTAACATACCATTATAGCTGGAATTCTTGTAGTTTTGCAAAGGACCACTGTTTCTCTGAGTGAGCATTTGCCTTTTTCATTCTCAGGCTGCAGAGGTTTGGTTTACCAAAGAGTTCTCCTTTTAACAGCTGACAGCAGAATATGTTAACATTGTTGTAACTACTGTCCTGTTTCATTCTGAATTAACTGGAACACTTCCATGAGGTTCTTGAAGCCATGATTATGCCATGATGCAATCACATTTCATGTATGAATATGTGTGGGCTGTATCACTATTAGGATGTGAGACCTGCTGCCAGAAAGTTGTCTTTAGGTGTTAAGAGTGAGGAAAGCAGGGTAATGGACTAGCAAATTTTGCAGCTTGCCATTGAGTCACATGTAGTCTGTGTCGGGTCACTTCAGACTCAGCTTGGGGGTACTCTCATAGCTTACATGAACTTCTTTTCAGATTGAGAAATATATTCTACAAAAAGTAATGTCTCTTTTACCTCTAACTTGTATAATTCTATATATTTTTGGTTGAATCCTTTCTCTTGTGTTAGAGGGGATACAGACAAATCCTACCAAATCATCACAGCACAGACAGCTGCAGTCCTCACACTTATGCAGTGTACTACTTTTGACATGAAGAACTGTGCACATTAGCCTGTTGCCAAAGCATTACAACCTTTTTGTGTTGCAGTTCAAGAAATCAGTAATACCAACAGGTGATTTTACATGTTTCAAATGCAGTTAGGAGTAAAGAGCATAGCTTTTAAAGCAGAAGATTATGAAAGAAGAGGTGACTCCTAAAATGTCATAGTATGACCTCACCGCAGTTTGGTATTATTGAAAACCAGTATAATCCTACAAATCAAACTCTCATGGTCTCTAAACACTTCTCACTAGAATATGAAATATACTGACCTGATAGATGTAAAATTTGAGTAATACAGTATTGTCGTGGTTTAAGCCCAGCCGGTAACTAAGAACCATGTAGCCACTCGCTTACTCCCCCTTTCTCTGCTCCTTTCCCCCCTGCTCCCAGAATGAATGAAGCTGCTGCAAATTAAAAAGGACACTGAAGTAAGAAGCTATTTTTACAGCAGGAAATGTGGACAATTTCACTAACCTACATCTGAAAACCTTTGCAAGGCTGACTTTATATGGCATTGGGAGGGGAAGAAGCTGTATCAGGGAGAGACAAAGTTTTTCCAACAGACATCTTTGTAGAAGATGAAATAGAGTTTCAGAGCCACAGCACCTATATAGATTCTATGCTTTTCCAGAGGAGACTGACACCTCCCAGTACTTCCGAATTCATCACCTTTCCCAATATTGGAAAAGCCCATACGAAACAATACCCAAAGCAAACAAGAATTCATGCACTTCTCATTTGTCACTCTGCATGCTAGTACCACCACACTCATTCCACTAAACTCAGGGCCTTCTCCAGCTGTTTTGGGTAGACAAGATTTCTGCACAGCCTCTACGGTAAGAACTGACATTTCCTCAATGGGGCTTTGTTTCTTATTTTTAAACTTATTTTTCAACGAGAGTATCTTGGTGTGAATGAGCAAAGTAAAACTACAAAAATAGTCTCAGAGCTGAAGAAATTGTCTGTAGAAACTGCTGCTTGCAAGTGAAGATGACTGATTTGACTTACTCAACAGATTCAATCTGCGTTATTAACAATAAATATAATTACACAGGTATACTGACCATACCTCCAGATAGCACTGCAATTACAGCCTTATTGAACAGACTGTGCTTCATGAAACTGAAGCCACAATTATTCAATAGAGGATGTGAACATGGCAGGACACTTGTGCAGGACTGGATTACAGTGCTGCAGGAAATAACAGAGAGGAGTAATTACATTACAGTCAACAGATTAATGCAGAACTAGTACCTTGGTGAGGAGCAATTAAAACCAACACATCTTCATCTCAGTTCCAGTGGAGAAGCTGGTGACTCCTGGGTTACTAGGGTCTTTAAGTTTTTTCTGCTTGCTTTTTTGATGTCTCAGACAATGACTTCCCATTCTTTCTCCTACACTGATGATAGCTTTCTCCCTTTTCCCTACATTCTGCTTCCCTTTAATACTCCAGTGCATTCAGCCCCCTTATGCTATTCGTTGTTAGATTCAGCCTTTCTTCCCATCCATTTCAGTGGGCTTTGGGGCAGTCCCTAGATGCTTTCTGACTTCAAGTCTCTCCTCAAAACTACTGTCTTTAAGGAACCCTTCTCTGCTGTATCTGTGCTGATGTGCTTTGCCTTCTGGCCTCCTTCCTGCACTGTACTGAGAGGAGAAGCCCTGTGGAGCAGGTGTAGGCTGTCTTGGTTTTGCAAAGCATGAGCACTTGCAGCATTAGATATGTAATTACAATAACTCTGCCGCACATACAAACACACACAAATCATTAGCAGATAATATTTCAATGGAACACACAGACTTGGCAAACATCTACTACTGTCTAAGGATTTCAGACTCACAGCCTAAGTAGTAATCAGAATAATATTAAGAAAGCTTTCATACCTGCCTTTAGAAATATGACTGCCTGTAAAATGATGGGAAAAGCCTATTTAATGTTTCTCTCTTTCCATGAAAATTATTTCAGTACCTCTTCAGCAATTGACTGAGTCCTGCAAAGTGGCTCTAGAACAAACTCAAATTTATGTGAGTGCTGATGTAATTAATGATGAAGCATTCAGTTTGTTAAAACTATCCTAGACTATTACTATATCAATGGATCAACTCTGAGGAGTGCTGGGTGATGGCATCTTTTCAACATCAGCAACAATGGGCCAGGTGAAGAACACTGCATTCCATCTATTTCATCACTTCTTTTTCACTTTTCCTCAAATTTTGTAATTTTTTCATCAGGCAGTCTTTGGTATCAGATCTCATAAAGCTACCAAAAGCTCTACAAAACATGGACTGGCTAATATGTTAG
Source organism: Psittacus erithacus (assembly GCA_009867235.2). Taxonomy (NCBI): domain Eukaryota; kingdom Metazoa; phylum Chordata; class Aves; order Psittaciformes; family Psittacidae; genus Psittacus; species Psittacus erithacus. The sequence goes on along the minus strand of WYDI02024119.1, from coordinate 26,894 downwards.
ACCTTACAAATGGATCAACTGATTATTACATGTGCCTGATGTGCAACAGAAAGTCACCAAAGCAACATCATTCTTCACTCACTGCTGAAGTACTACGGGACCTTTCCATAGAGAAATGCAAGGACTATTAAGCCACTACCTAGTATTTTGCCAACTAGTGTTTCAAAAACAGGGAGAAAGGCATTTTCTTCTTACACTTCCTTGCAGCTGGGTTTAGGATGCCACTTCAATCTTGTGCTGCTTTCACTCATTGGAACCCTTTGAGCCAAACTTTGCCATCTCTTACAGGAATGTATTTACCATCAGGTAAGCAAGGGGAACCTGAGAGTGCCTACACTAATGGAGGAGTAATTTCACTCCAGATGTTGAATGATAAGACTGAGACAGTTCCTTTCACCTACCTGCCTGCCTACAAGACCATGAGATTTAACCGAGGGGAATTGTGTGTTGCTTTGAGATTTCCAAATGAGACCATATGAAGACAGAGCATATTACAAGCATAACTTTTAATATAACAACTTTTTCTGCAGCATTCTGAAAACATGTATGAGTCAGTCTTCAAGGTGTCAGACTATGCTACAGCACTGAACAATTCCCAAGGGTTTTATTACCATGATTTTTGAAGATGTTCATTCATTTTGGGTGTTTTGAATTCTGCTTGTCCAGTTCCAAAGAATTCCTGCTCCAAGAAGTCTGCTTTTCAGTGCTGGTTGGACTTCGCAACACCAACACATATCAGTGGGAGCTGTTGTGCAGAAGAGTAAGTACTTGATGATGAAGTAATCCAATTGAGTTAGTAGCTGGAAACACAGGTGAACTATACAAATTAATAGATACTGCAGAAAAAAACCGGTTTAAGCAGTGGCACTTATCAACCCCCAACACAGCCAGAAGGGAAATGGGATGGGACAGGTATTTTACAACATGCTAGCGCACTCCAACTCCCAGAACAAATAGGAGAAGAAAAAGTTATGGCACCCTGTTTGCACTGTAGTTAAGGGCAATGTAATTAATCCAGCTCCTGAGAATGAACATTTGAGGCACTGCTCAGCTGTCCCCTTAGTAATTATGAAGCTAAAAAAGAAATGTACATTTATATTTCCTTATGATTCTTGCCATTCATAATTTTTCCTTATTTCCGATCTCCCTCTCTCAAATATACACATTTAAGCAGAATGCCTTCCTCCAACTGTAATGATTTGTTGGAATGAAAAGTGCCCTTTTCAGACAGAAACTGTTTACTCCATTCCACTTGGCATAATTTTCCCTTCAAATAAATCTCTGCTGTATTAAATGCCATCTTTTTGGCTATAGGACGAAAACCAGCTTTGCTCACTTTATTTAAAGTTGTTGATCTGGAAGATGAACAAACTAGTCACTTCCTCCCAAAGGCAATTAGGAATATCTGGTTAGACGTTTTCTTTGGAAAGTGCTTGGATTTGGTTGTTTTGTTTCCCAAAAGTAAGACTATAGAAAGGATTTGTTACGGTTCATTTCTTTACTCAAGAAAATCTTGGGGAAAAGCTTCAACATTGTCAACCCATTCCACTTGTTTTTTTTTAAATAAAAAGGGTTTTGTTAATGCCTTTCTGTTTATAATTTTTAGCTAACTTACATTCAAAAAGTGAAAAATAAACATGTCAAAATGAAATACAAGTGTAAGAATTTTTATAAATTTTCATTATACTTTTCTAATTTATTCTTTATCATGGCTTTCATTGGAAGCAAGAGATAATCTGAAACTTCTTGTATTTCCAAAGCATAAGTGATTTAGGAGATTAAATTGTTAACTAGGTCTTTAGACTTCATGACAACAAATAGATTCCTCTGACTAACAAAAAGAGGGTTTGTTTTTAAAGTGACTTAAATCTTCTTAATGAAGATGAATTTTTGATTAACCAGTAATCTCGTCATCTAAAAGAATGAGACAGATTAAAGCCCCAATTAGAATTCTGGTACCACAAAGTAATTTTTCAATTATAAATGCAAACACTGGCAATCCATCCTGGGGCTTTCCACTGAAGTGAGGGATCAGCAGGTTGCCTTCAGTCCCTGATGACTCTTTTGAGTAACAGCTCAAGTACAGCTAATAGTGGTTATCTGCAGGGAAAGGAAGGCAAGGCAAGAGCAATTTGTGCCTCAGGGATACAGCAGAGTCACTGCAGATCAGAGGCTCATCCACACTGGGAGCAAGGCGGTTACAGAATATCAGGAAGGCATAAGGACACCACCCTTCACCAGTCAGAAACACAACACTACCTCAAGAAAGGTCACAAAAGTTATGACTGATGATTCAAGTGGTGAAAAATCAGGTGAGCTTTTCTAAGGGAATGCTGACTTTGTGTATACGAAGTAATTCAAATCAAATGGGTTTTAGCTAAGAGCTGTTGATGTAGTTTGGGCTGATGCTAACAGGCTTCCATTTTGAACTGGTGCAAATATACAATATGGACTTCAGGAAAAGAATGGAGGTGAAGGTGACATTCTCGTTTGTAAAATCATCGTATCTGAGTCTTGGTGATGGGAGAAGGAGGAAGTAATCATGCTGCCTGACATAAGATGCTTCTTTGAGCAGCTTAGTTAAAAAAAGCTAAGTCCCTAGCTCCCTGGATGGGCAATGTAAAGTAAGAATCTTCCAGAAGATGAAGCGCCTTGTTCTGAATTTGGAGAGACACTTCTCTCAGTTGATTCTGTAGGGAGCACACAAGAAGTAAATACCCTGCTAATAACTACCCTTCACACTAGTTATATGTGCGTTAGTAGGTGGTGGGAGTACCTTCCACTGCTAAAATGTTTGAACAACTTGCAAGCAGCAGAGAAACTTAACAGTGAATTGGGTACTGGACACATGCACACTTGAAACAAATTATCTTTTCTAAATGGCCCTTAAAAACCTGCAGTTTTACTCATTTATTGAAGGGGTGTAAGCTCATAACCCACTTAGGGAGTCCAGATTGGTACTTTTGAGTATGTAACCCACTATCTGTAGCTACAACAGCAAGATTAATCTTTTTATTATCTGGATTTATGGAAACATAAAAGGCTCTAGGCACCCAAACATATAATAATAAAGGCAAATTAACATCAACTACATGAGCAATCCTAATAATTTCCTCTATGTGTAAGGGGAAAACAAACCTCTTTGCTATGTACTAATCCCAGCCCAAATATTGCCGCAGCCCTTAGCTGCCCTCTTCCTCCTCAAAAACTTGGGAACAGAGAAGGGGGCTTTACAATATGCCCAAAAGATCAGCAGTAAGCTGGCTTCAGAAAAAAGAAGAGGGAGTAGGAAACACTAAGAAAAACAAAGCACAACCCTCCTCATCCCTCCTGAACTCTTAGCATTTTTTGATATGAAAAGAAGCTTTTTGGCACCCCCCAGGCTATGTTCATCTTTAGCAAACAAGGACTGTGTGTTCTTTCCTGTCACCCCGATCGCTCGCTCTCTTGTTGTGGGTTTCTTTTTTTTTCTTTCCCAAGTGAGGGTAACACACAAAATCAGAGGCACTTGGATCGGCAAACATTTATTTTTTAAACTTTCTTATTTGACATTATCCACACTCTGCAATCAAACCAAAAATCCGGATGTGGATAGCGAAGAGAAATAGCCAGGTCACAGAACTGCCTTTCCATAGCACTGACAGTTAGGCAGCATTACTAACCCCAACAACTGAAAGCCATTAACTAGATCCCCCCAAGTTGGGAAGCTGGCTCAAAACCCGCAGCATTTCCCTTTTGTGATTTGCATTTTCTGCCACAGCTGTTTTATGGCATGTATTTAAGAAAATGAGGTAAGAGACAATCTTGAGAACATCTTTTACTGTTGCTTTTATATACAATCTCCTAATACTTGTAAAGGCTACAAAACCAGATATGCTGTCACAGATGTCTTGTGAGTTCAAAAATGCAAAGCTGAGCTTTTAGTTTCACCTTATGCCCCTACCATTTTGGTCAGCTTACAAAATAATTCTCCCACTTCAAATGATTGCAGAACTACAATCCACTAAATTTTGTAAGAAACAAGTGTCAAGAAATCTGATCCAATAGTGGCACTACCAATTACAAGTATAATTCTAAATAAGCTTGGGTATTTCTGAATCTAAAGTGAGGCTGAAGAGAGGAAAACTTACATATATTTGAGGGAGAAGATGTTCTAGCATCTGTACACTGTAGCGTTACAAGAACTATAGATGCAATCCTGTAAGACAGCAAATTCCATGAAGTGAATGTTATTAAAGAAAAAAACACCTGTTTAAATTTCATTCCAAGTGTCCTTAAAAGTTACAAAATGGCTGATGCCATAAAAAGCCCACAGCTAATTCTTAAAAGAATAAAAATAATAGATAAATCAGATTAAACCCACAGTGCAAACCAGTAACCCTTGTGAACAAATGGAACCAAACCAAAGTAAATGATCAAAACCTCACACCTCTCTGCACAGCCCAGCCAGTCACATTAACATTTAATCAAGTTCCCTACTCAGATATGAATTCTAGAGAAAGTGTGAAAGAAAAAACATGCAAGCAAAAGCACGACATCCTCCACGTCCTACTGACTGCTCTAAAGTGAAGGCTCATGAACACTCCTGATCTTTACACTGAAAACAGTGACGGATGTAAATATAATCTATATGCTGGTCAACAGGCTGAAAGCAGAGTAGAAGTATTTTTAGACTACACCCCCATCTTTATTATAACCCTTCTGCTGCGAGTGATGCTCACAGAAGACCCTGTCTTTCCATACTGACTCCCCACATAACCCCACAGTATCTTGCCACAGAGTTTTCAGCCCAAAAAAGAGAAAGTACCCAAAGATCCCCTAAGTTCATTAGCTGCACCACCAGTGCTCCTGCAGAGGAGGCAGGCACCGGTGTTCTGTGGCAGGCAGAAACGCAGCCACTGATGTGGGTCCCACACAGCAGAGCTTCTGCTGCAGGGACACTGGGTGAAACAGGCTGGACGTGAAGCAGGCGTTTGATTCTGGACTGAGCACATGCTTGTGTTCAGTCTGTGCTTTGCCTTTGGGAGTCCCAAAAGTGGACACCAAAAGTCTGCACTGTGTTTCTGCAGGAATATTACAGACTGGTAGAGCTCACTGTAGGTACAAATGTAACGTTTATCTGGAGAGAGGGATTTCCTTAAAACTACCAGTGTTATTACAGTGCTACCCGTAAGAAAAGCAATTCTCACACACTAAAAAATATGCTTTCATATTGACTGGCCAATGCAAGAGACAGAAAGAAGCACCAGGTACAGGAAAAAACCTGTAACCGTAACTGTAGGTCTTCCTCCTCTGCTTCTCCGTACAGCAGCAATAAGGCCTAACAGAAAGGTCACAGTGTCTCTTCTTTCTTGGCAGTTAAAACTCATGGAGCTCAGATGTTATCCCTAGACACACAAACCCCCCTCACATTGATTTGTATTTCCAGTCTTTCATTACTGAGAAGCTTTTCTGGTTAGTACCCCTGCAAATAACCTAAAACCAAGGTTGGATGCTTCCATTTGTTTTGGAAACACAGATGGGAAAATACTGCAGGAAAACAAACTTTTGGAAGAGCTACTGGCATTTTGTACACAAATGAATGCCTGTTTATATTGCTGGAACAGCTGAAACACATGACAGCTCGTTCTACAGGCGAAGAACAACCAGCACCAGCAGCACTCTGAAAACATTTGCTGCAGTGTACTCAGCGTAGCAGTCCAGACTTGGTTTCTGGAGTAGATCCTTCCACCAGCGCTGTAAAACATTGGCTCTGGGTTTGATCCTTTCTACACTTCAGGCTACTCTCCTGAGCTCTAAAGCTGCAGTCCTCTACAGCACTCACACGCCTCCCTCCACTGTACCGCGCCACCCGTTAAAAGCAGAGCTTACAGTAGGTAAACGGGTAAGCTGTGATTGCGTGAAGAGCCTCCCATGACACCCGGCAGGAGCAGAGACTTTCTAAAGCCGCCGTACAAACCAGGCAGAGGCTGCAAGTGCCCCAACGTATCCACTTGCGGCACAACACAGCCAGAGCTTTGGTCTTGCCTGGAAGAGCCATCTCTCGGTGGTTAAGCAGTAGCGCTTAAGGGAGGTAACCTGAACTACCAGGGTGGAGGCATACTTTCCCGGCGTACTCAAAAGGTTTCAAGAATCATTTTCATGGACGTTAACATTGCCGCAGCTGGTTATTATCAGCTTCAGTGTGCATCATGAAGCTCATAATGAACTCAGCTGTAAAAATACGTGAGAAATACCTCATAGGGAAAGACCTCTGCTTTTGTCTAGGTTTATCAGACTGTTTGAAACATCTTCCTACTTAACCATCACAACGTGGTGAAAAGTGCTGGTAACCTGACACTGTATTCAAACGCTACCGCGACTTTTCTCGTAGCTGGAATGCGACCACGCGGTGCCTACCGACGGGACAGAAACCACCACTTCTCCAACAAACGTCTCGCTGCACTCAGGAGGACCGATTCATACGCGGTGTGATCCGCCCACGGGCCGCAGTCACACCAACCCGGGCGGGTTTCCCCTGTAGCACAGGAACCGCGCACGCGCACGCGCACCCGCCAAAACGGAGGCCGCAGCACGCCCGCGGCCAACTGCGGCACCGACCGCCCTCTGCTCGACCGCCGCCTCAGAGCCCCGTGCCGTCCGAGTCACGTGTCTTCACCTAGGCGCCGGGCGCGCTGCGGGATGAGGAGGACAAGCCGCCGCCGCGCCCGCTTGATCACGTGACCTGGGCTTCGCCCCACCCACGCCGCGCCGTTTGGCCCTGGTCGTACGCCGTAGTGACGCCGCTGCCGCGTCCCTCGCGGGGAGCTGCTGGTGCGGCACTTCCGGTGCGGCGCTTTAGTTCCGGTGCGGCGGCTGGGCAGGATGGTGAGGCAGCTGTGCGGTGCTCGGGGCGAGCCGGCCGTGCGGTCGTGCGGGGCAGAGGCTCTCGAAGGGGCTGGGCTCGTGGTGCCTGAGCGGGGCGGGGAGAGGCCCAGGCCTCCTCAGGCATCTCCCTCCATTGCCTTAGGATTTTGTGGAGTCAGCGCCGAGCCGGTAGGCCGCTCCGGCGGCAGCGGCGGGGGGAGCGCGGCCGCCTGCCCTGAGTCTGAGCAGGACTGTGAGCCGGGCGCGGTGCGGCGGGAGGCTCACCCCTACTGCGCTAAGAGGAAAGTAGGCTTGTAGCGGTGGGTCTGCAGCGTGCCGGCAGCAGGGCCATCGATCGCCCCGCGGATCCGGCCTTATTCTCAGGGGCAGCGGGGCTGACCTGCTCTGCTCACGGGAGATGCTGGGAGCTCTGTGATACACACTGCTTCATGCTGCTCGTGAATTTACACTGGCAAGAAATGAGCTAAACCCACGATGCAGCACGACAGTGCAGACATAACACTGAGCGTGGCCTTCCTGCCTCATAAATCCACACTTCTCATTATTTACTTTTGGCAGTAAATTGAAATATGTTAGTGATTTGTTTGGATAAGAGGAATCTAACGACATCATTTCTTTACATGGACCTGCCCATGGGTTTCACAGTTCACAGTAGTGCACTCATGTTGTCTGTTGTTTTGGTTTTTCTTAGGGTCAAAGTCAGAGTGGTGGACATGGTCCTGGTGGGGGTAAGAAGGATGACAAGGTAACTAAAACCACAAGGCTTTTACTTACGTGTTGAAGCGAGGGTGTGTTATTATAGAGAGTGGCTGCAATAGGCTTTATATTACAACCTGCAACTGTTTTTTGGTTTTGTACTCAGAACCGCACAAAATTCTGCTCTTGCTGACTTTGATGAAATGCCTTCTCTGTTGTGGGTGCATAATGGAGAAAACAAGTTGCTGTTCAAAAATAGAAAAAGAGGTTAACTGGAAAGGAAAACTGAAGTTATTTGACACTAATAGTATATTTGTTAAAATAAGCTATAAATCTGTGAGGGTTAGGAAAGATGAGTTGTCTTCAAGCTGCCAAGTCACTGGTTTGGGTTTGAAAATGAGATCATACTTTTATCTGCATAAGGTCTGTACTTGGTGTTGTGGATCATTAGAGATCTTCCCAGTAACAGAAGCATTCAGATTCAGTGTTTGCCTCATCCTTCTGTGTGAGTTTTACTTGTGATTTCCTTCAGGCTTCAGCCATCTGTGTGCTGTATTCACTGAAAATTGGCAGAAATCAAATTTGTTGCTAAATGTAAAATAAGCAGGAGAAGATGTTTTTGAACTTGGCTAAAGAATAAGAATATTTCTTTTGGGCTTCTCACTGTGTATCATAAAGGAGACGGTTTTGTTATGTATCCATTTACTCCAGCTGAGCACTGTCAGTCTGTGCACCTAATGTCTGTGTGTATTTTTCATTGTTAATAACCCAAACTGTTTTTTCATTGATTTTATGAATAAGGATAAGAAGAAGAAATATGAACCTCCAGTTCCAACCAGAGTGGGGAAAAAGAAGAAGAAAACAAAGGGACCAGATGCTGCCAGCAAACTCCCCCTGGGTAAGTGTCCTGCCTGCCCCAGCAGCCTTTGAGAGGTGCAGAGCTGTCCTTTCCCCTTGAGCTGGCTGGATGTTGGTCACAAGTGGTGTAACAGAAGGGCAAATATAATCTTACTTTGTGCTTTTATGTTAGTTAGAAATAAATTATTGTTATGCAGGATGCAACCCAAGAATTCCTGAGTGAGACAGAGAAACAAATTGAAATGAGGAGAAATTAAGGGGAAGCATTATCTTTAAAGATGGGTTTTTTTGTGTAGGATTACAGTGGGACAAGTAAAATAGTGGCTGCTGCTCACATAGAAGTTATTGGCAAAAACTAAAGCAGAGGTTCTGGTAATGTGTCAGACTTGATCTAAAGTATTGTGATTCCACTTGGATTGCAGTGACTCCTCACACACAGTGCAGACTCAAATTGTTGAAATTGGAGAGAATTAAAGATTACCTCTTAATGGAGGAAGAATTTATCAGAAATCAAGAACAGATGAAACCTTTGGAAGAAAAACAAGAGGTGAGGCTTGAGTTAACTGTTACATATAATATTACAGTAAGTGCTCTAATGTGAGCTACAAGCTGTGGGAATAAAGTACCATGAATGTGTAAGCACAAACATACTGTGTGTGTTACAGATATTTGTTAAATCTCAATTACTGTCCAAAAAACAGAAGACTTTTTTTCTAGCGGTGTAATGGTTTTAGTCCAAGTATTGGTTACTACAGATGAGGCCATGGTGGTTTTTAGTTTGTTAGTGATCTGTCCAAGTGCAGCTCCCAGGTAGCCATCAGCAGAGACAGAAAGAATATTCTAGCTGTGCACATCCATATAGTAGTGTCTGTAGAACAGGACAAAAACAGTAGTGGATTTTGTTACTGGCCTCTGCAATTGCACCTTCTAGTGCAGCAAATCAACCACAGGAAAAAACGGTTGTGTTCAGTGTGAGCAGTTGAGCCAGTATTGTACAAGAATGTTTTTGCCTGTGTTCTTGACTTGTTTCTTGGGTTCTTCTTGGCAACAGGAAGAAAGATCAAAAGTGGATGATTTGAGGGGAACACCTATGTCCGTGGGTACCTTGGAGGAGATCATTGATGACAACCATGCTATCGTGTCCACATCAGTAGGGTCAGAACACTACGTCAGTATTTTGTCTTTTGTGGACAAGGATCTGCTGGAGCCAGGCTGCTCTGTCTTGCTAAATCATAAGGTGAGCTGGTTTTATAAAAAGAAGCACAAGTTCTTGTGCTGTTTTTAACTGGCATTTTTTTCTGAGAATCACAGGAGAGCTGGTGCTGTTTATTTCAAGCATCTAAATAGATGGGCATTGGGATTAGGCTTGAGCTTATATTAACAGCGCTTGCTTGATTTGACAACTCTTGTGTTTGAATTAGGTTCATGCTGTGATCGGAGTCCTGATGGATGACACAGACCCTTTAGTTACTGTGATGAAAGTGGAGAAGGCTCCTCAAGAAACATACGCTGACATTGGTGGCCTTGACAACCAGATTCAAGAAATCAAGGTACTCGGTTGTACTAATTTGCACTGTTCAGCAAGCTACTGATGTAGCTGCTGTGCTAGGGGCTCATAAGTGTCACCACAGGGCAACTGCTACTCACACAGTGTTCTTCTGTATCTTGCTCTAGAGCCTTTCTTCATTTGGTTTTGCTAGGAAGGCTCATGGGCCTAAGTCTCTAAGGTGGGAGCATACCCATCCACAACAGTACATACAGAAACCTTTCACTGGGGAACCCTGAGCTTGTAAGATCTCTGCAATAATTTTTGCAAAACTGTTGTTTTGCAGCATACGAAGTTACTGATCATTGCATGATGAGAGTTAAATTGTAAGAAGTGCAGAGGTTGTTTTGAGTGTCTGGTGCCATGCAGCCTGAGGATTTAGTGGGTAGGGGCTTAAGGCTTGTTTTGTGTTTGCATTTGTTTGTTGGTGCGTTTGGTGGGTTTTGTGTTTCGTTGGGTTCTGGTGGTTGGTTTTGTGGTGGTGGTTTGTTTTTTTCTTTGGGGGGGGTGGGGGTGTTTTTGTTTTCCCTACGAGCAGGTCTCTATCTGAACCCTCGTAAAAGTCAACCCTTTTTGATTTATGTGTTTTCAAAATCACTGATGAGATCTGCCATGTCTGGTAACTCATGGTGGATGACATCCTTTCATAAGGCATCTTCCATGAGCGTTTGGGAGTTGGGGACTCCAGGGTTCTAGGTGCAAGTGTTGGAGGAGGGGGGACATTCACTGCTTCTCTTCCCCATGTTAGGTGGGAACAACAGGAAGACTGTTCAGATAGACTAGTTGTCTGCCTTAGGACTGAGGCAGTAGAGAGACAGGCTTTTCAAGGTCTGTCATGAAATTAGTTAAGTTCTTTTTGCCTTCATTACTTTTGTTAATGCTGTTCTTGAGATGCCCACAGAACTGTGCAGAGCATTCACTCACTGTTTTTCTTGTGCTGCAGGAGTCTGTGGAGCTTCCTCTCACTCACCCTGAATACTATGAAGAGATGGGTATAAAGCCACCGAAGGGAGTCATTCTGTATGGCCCACCTGGCACAGGTATCTTTTACAGTACAGTAACAGCTCTGCTGTGCTAACACAAGTGAAATAGATATACTTGGTTAGTATTAAAGCACTGTCAAGTCTGTCACAGATTTCGTGTGACTGTTTTGTTAAAGCACCTCCCTTTTCACCCTCCCCAGACTAACTACAGTATCTCTTCTCATCCAAACCTAGGTAAAACTTTACTAGCCAAAGCAGTGGCCAACCAGACTTCAGCAACTTTCCTGCGAGTGGTTGGTTCAGAACTTATACAGAAATATTTGGGTGACGGTCCGAAGCTCGTGCGCGAGCTGTTCCGTGTGGCTGAAGAACATGCCCCATCCATTGTCTTCATTGATGAAATTGATGCCATTGGTACAAAGAGGTACAGTATTCCAGCTCTGGCTTCACACACAGGTGTTGCCAGGGAGAGTAATGGCTTACTAGAAATATCTCCTTGCAAGCATATTGGTACTCAGTTTCTTAGTTCTGCTACCATAGAATCATAGAATAGTTAGGGTTGGAAAGGACCTTAAGATCATCCAGTTCCAACCCCCCTGCCGTGGGCAGGGA
>WYDI02024119.1:0-14470 GCA_009867235.2 Psittacus erithacus | reverse complement strand
GTCAAGGTCCCTCTGGATGGCATTCCTTCCCTCCAGCGTATCAACCGAACCACACAGCTTGGTGTCATCGGCAAACTCGCTGAGGGTGCATCTCGTAATACTCTTCTTGATGGCAGCATTTTTAACAAGTGAAACTTCAAATAAATAACTTCTCCAAAACTAAAATATGCCACAACATTTTCATATTAAATAGGTATGACCAGAAACATAGCCCCTGTTCTCTAGCTACCTGTTTAGCATCTCTGTGACACAGTGTCTTAGGCAAAAGGAGGCTCTGTGTATAAGTTCATAGGGTATCCCTTAAGGGCAAATCCAAATGCAGGTACCTGCTTCACTGATTCAACTGTAAAGCAGCGTTCTTCATGCAGTGTATCCATTTCTCATTTGCATCCCAGATAAGTGGCTAAATACTTACTTTCTTAAAGTATTACATATTAAGCTACAGAGTGTGATGCCATGGAGAAGCATTGCTTGTGCTGCACTATTGTTCAGCCTGTATCTGAGTAGTATTACTTTGAAAATTCCATAGGTTGGTTGGAACTGTCCAATACAAGTAGCCTTTAAAGTAGTCAGATGTTTTTAAATAAGTAAAAAAGTGCTCATACATACTGCTACTCAGCTACTATCCTGAAGCTCCAGCCAAAGGCAGCTTCTGCCCCATGTAGCATGTAGAAAGGATTGGACTGATGGTAAAGTCTGTAACACATGCGATTCTTCATAACCTTTACGTTGCTTTGAACCATTGCTGAATATAACTGTACTGGTTTGGGTGCCGATTGTCTAGTCTGGTAGTAGCAAAATGAAATAGCTGTGCTACAAAGTGGAGAGCTATAGCCAGTGGTACCTGTGCTTCGGGAAGATAAGAGATAAACCAGGATGTGCACTAGCAGGGCTGAAGGGTGCTCAGTCATAACTGTATGTGTAAGGAAAAACTCTGAAATGGAAAAGGTGTGACGAGGTGTGTTTTCTATGAAGTGGATGCATGTGCTTTAAATAGTGAGGGGTTTTCCTTTTTATGTTGTTTTTTTTTTTGGGGGGGGGAGGGAAAGGGACAGATTGCCTTTGCAGGATTGCCATTACTTTCCCCAGCTACAAGAATAGTTCAGTGTCTCTTTTTGTACCTTGATGTCACAGTGTGATTCTGAAAAGGTGCTTTTTGTTTTCTATGGTTGAACATTAAATAATAATCTATTATGGGTGTTAAAAAACCCCAGCAAAGCACCACACACTGTTCTACTGGTGTGTTTGTAGCAGTTTTGTGAAATATATTCTTAAGTTTGCCGAGTGGTTTTTTTGACTCTGTTGTTCTCTTATAGGTATGATTCAAATTCAGGTGGCGAGAGAGAGATCCAGCGTACAATGCTGGAGCTGCTGAACCAGCTGGATGGGTTTGACTCTCGAGGGGATGTTAAAGTTATCATGGCTACGAACAGAATAGAAACACTGGACCCAGCTTTAATTAGGCCAGGTAAGAGACTTCCTGCTGTGGGAAGTCACTTCTTTTATGAGAGGACTTGTCAAACACAGGCTGGTGAAAAGAACGCCAGTTACTGGGTTGTCTTTATCCACCATTTCATCTATGTTGGGGTGTCTGTTAAAATCAGAACCCATTCACAAGCTTCCAGATGGGAGAAAAGCCTTCGAGAGAGAAGAAACGTGTAAAATCCTTTTATGTATGCAAGACTAATTTGAACGTTGCTCCTTTGTACGAAGATGGCACACCTGTTAAGTCATTGTTGGGGCAAGGTGTGGTGCAGCAGCAGCATTTTGTTCCTGCCTTCAGCAGCTGGGGGAGGTGGAACAGCACCACTCATGCCTCACGGGTCAGAACTTGGTCCAAGTTGGTGCTTGCTGCTGTCATTCAGGGGACAATAATGCCTTATTTTGGCATATGTATTACATGTTGAGCCAAGAGCTTGAAGAGGTACAAGTAGTATTTTTAAATGGTCGCTAAAAATGTACAGGAACATAACACATCTGGGGTCTGTTCAATTGGAAGGTAGAAAGCAACACAGAGATAAAAGGAATAAGCTAAGTCTCTACTTGGGGTCCTCAAGTAAATCCACGGTATTGAAGAGATTGTGAAGATGCTCCTAAAGTAATAGAGGTAAGATAGAAAGAAAGGGTAATTTAAGCTGAAATTGTCAAAAAACTGCTCTGAGCACTCACTGGACTGCAGGGTTTATATAAACCTCTGCCATGTGGAGTTGCTGAGGTGTGTTTGTGGTTTTTAAAAGAAGTTTGGTTTTGTCACCACACTCCTCAAATCAAAGCCAGGGCTGTTAGAGCCTAGAGGAGGTACTGTTACGTCAGTACTGAAAGACAAGCTGAGACGATCTAAAACTTGTTGGAAGAAAGCATCCTATACTTGTCAGCTATTTACATTACAACCATCCTGTGAGCAACCAGGGCATGTCTAGCAACTGGCAGATCTGCTGTTGTGTAGGATCTCCTGGGGTATTGTACGTGGTGCCATTAACCCCTTAGAGAAGATCCTGTAAAACTGAAAAAAAGCAGGAATGATCCAGAGATGGAAAATGTCTTTAAAAAGATTGCTCATTAAACTGGAACAATGGGTACCAGAACATCCAAAGCCCCTGCTGACACACAGGAAACATCTGGCAGGGGCTTGCAGCACAACTCTTGAGGCAAAACCTGCTGCCATCAGTTGAGGGTTTGGGTTTCTTGTTTGGGGTTTTTGTTTTTAGGATGTTGGTTACACAGGGAGAGGAAGCTGCCATGGCATTTTGTATATGTGAATGTGGCAGAAAACCAAATTAGAGAGCTAAATGTTACCTCAGAGTAGAATGAAATTGATTACAAAACTCTTTAAGTATTTGATTAATCCTTTCCTGTACTGTGATGCATTGCCGGGGTGGGGGGGAGGTTATGTTTCTCAGGTGAGGAGTCTTACTTGCAGTGACACAGGCCTTTCCAGCAGTGTGGCATCTGTCAGTTCCCATAGCTTCCTGTTCATGGCCAACAGTCTGATCTTACTTTCTATGCCAAGATGTGATTGACTGATTGTGGTGGGAAAGAACAGTTGCTGTCAGCCTCACCTTGAGATGTTCTTCCTGTGCTCTTCCCAGTAGCTGCATGCAAAAACCTTAAGACTGAGCTTTCCTTTTGCACAGGACGTATCGACAGGAAAATAGAGTTCCCCCTACCTGATGAGAAGACCAAGAAACGAATCTTTCAGATTCACACAAGCAGGATGACATTGGCAGATGATGTGACTCTGGATGAGCTGATTATGGCAAAAGATGATCTCAGTGGCGCAGATATTAAGGTCAGTGTGCATGACCATTGTTTATACTTCAAAACACAAATTGGATCTCATTTTTACTGCATTCAAAAACTAACAGTTGAAATTGTTCTCTAATGACCTGTGGCTCCATCACTGGGGGACAGTTGGCTGGCTTTAAAATACCTTTTATGAGTGCCATGGACTTGGCTTTACACGTGGGGAATATATTAAACATGTAATGATGACGTAGCTTCTGTTGAGAATAGTGCATATCTGTTACCTGATAAAATATGACAGTTTAGAAGTAGCGAAGTGGAAATCAGAAGGGGAATATAGAATCTTGCACAAAGATGCAAGATTTTTAGGTATAACTTAAAATTGCTTCTTATCCTGTGCTATCTTACAGATTCAGTTGCAAGCAGCTAAAAATGCAGCTGTAGCTTAAGCAGGTTCAGACATAAGTAGTCTGCTTTTCTGAAGTAGCTGAGGCCCTTGCCAGAGGTACTACACATGACATTGCTCTCAGCGCACTGCAGAGGGATAATGCAGTCCACATTACCCAAGCTGGAGGTTCATGTCCTCACAGGAGAGAAGTGTAGCATGGTTATGAAGGTGCTTTTCTGTTACAGCAGCATTACTCTTGCCTGCAGGAGGATGTGCTCTTCTGGCTTTATCTAGTGTTCTGTGTGCTTCAGTGCTACTGAACAATATCAAACATCAGAATGCAAGTTTTGTTAATGCTCTTCCCTTCTGCTAGAGTCACTCAGAGGAGCAGGGAGGTGCTGCTGCCCTCTGAGGTGGGGCTTAAAGGGGCTGTGCAGGGATGGTGACTTTTGCTCTCTGTTGCAGGCCATTTGCACAGAAGCTGGACTGATGGCTCTGAGGGAACGACGAATGAAAGTAACAAATGAAGACTTCAAGAAGTCTAAAGAGAATGTTCTCTATAAGAAGCAGGAGGGAACCCCCGAGGGACTCTATCTTTAAGTCGCCTGTCTCTTTGGGGCCTCCCAGGAGCTCTTTCTGTGTTGATGACGGATGATACCTGTGATGTAAAACCAGTCTGGCTAATTGTCATTCTTGAAGAGCTTAAGTGCTGCTGGGGGTTTTCAGTCAGTGTAACACTTTGCTACCAAGGCAGTTCAATTCAAATAAATGTTTTGTTGGGAAACAAAGACCTGCTCTTGACAGGGCACTGGCTGTTGCTTTTGTAAGACTTACTTGAAGTGCTGGTGTTATATGAGTGCTTGTCTTGGTGCTCCACACCACACTCTACAGGCAGGAGCCCCACCTCTCAATCACTATGAGGCACCAAAGTCTCTTACAACTGCTAATTGCTGCTGCTGTTAAAGTTTTAATTACCATTCTGTATCTCTTCTTAGGGGCCAAGGAACTAGGCCTACAGTCCCTTCTCAGTGTCCTATGTCATATATACATATAAATTAATGAAAAACATTCAAATACACTTTAAGAGGACCAGCTTTCTTTACCACTTGTGCTTACAAGAAAGCAAGGTGGGCACTTATTTGTGTTCTTAAAGATCTATAAACACATTTGGGTAAGGCAGTATTACAGAGTTCATACTTTTTTTCCCAACAGGATTACAGTTACAAGCTTGCTTTCTTCACTGAGTTAGAGGTCTCCAATAGGAACCCAGACAGTTGGAGGTTCTACAGCCTAGTGCAGTCCACAGCAGGATGTAGGTACTGCTAAGGCCAAGGTGCTGACCAACCCAGGTCCTGAGGTGCTCTGCAGGGAGAAGTTCACAAGTCACATAAATGGTGTTCTGCAGCATAACCTTAAAATGACTTTTGGACCTCTGAACAAACTCATGGCTGCAGCTCTATCCCTACAGGAGCTGGATTTCGATTTTGCTAGGTGGTGGCAAGGTACATACTGCTTATGAAGTACTTTGTGTAGTGCACTTTTGTGAAGTTCCAAGTAATTAATTTCCAACTGTTGACTCTTAAGGTTTATGTAATGTTCCATACACAGAACACAGCCAAGCAATGCACAGTCTGTGTTCTGGAAACTTCCTGTGGAGCAAATGCTGGCCAATAGGACACCAGGAGCTGCACACGTGTCAATCCCTTTTTGGTAACTGCCAGTGCTGCAGCAACAATGGCATCACCAAGGCCAAGAGATTTTGGGTTTCTATATAAAAAATATGTGGTTCATAGTTAAAAACAAGCCCTACAGATGAATGGAGTTTTGAATCCAGATGACAGGAACCCTGAAATAGAGTTGGTTTTCATCTGGAGATGGATAGAAAAACAACAAGCAGAGTTTTATTACCCATTCTTACAAACCTTAGATCTGTCTCCTTGGAAAGGTCACAGAGAGCCAGCCATGTTTTAGCGCTTTCTAATCGTGGCAGTTGATCTCATGATTGCTGGAGGGGCTGAGGAGCCCAGACATGTGGCAAGCAGGGCTTTTTATTTGGGACATGGCTGGTAATGCTGGTTGGAAGCAACAACTACAAAGCAGCTGGTTCAACTGAAAGAGCTGCAATGTATTAAGCTAAACCAAGAACTGTGTCCTGGTACGCTGTCTGCCACACCAGTAACTGAGGAAGAAACAGACTTGAAAAATAAGTGCTTACCTTTTAGAGCAGCATTTAACTTCTGCCACTTTCTCCAGCATTTCTGAACTTGAGCCAAAAAGAGCAGGGGCGAGTGAACAGTGAGCTCACTTATCCCCGTAAGGGCAGGAAAAGCCACTGGAGTTTCCAATTACAAGACAAGACTACCTCCTGGAAGTAAACAGCCTCCAAGCGCCCCAAGCTAAGGGGCAGCACCAGTGCTGCACAGTTTGAAGCTGTGCAAAGGGAAAGGCTGAGGAGAGGATGTACAGAAAAGTGTCTGAAACCAGAGTCATTCCTGCCTCCATCACTGCAATTTCCACAGTGCAGCTGGGCAGGGTGCTAGATGATCTCATCTAGACTCCCTGTCTCCCTAAAGGTTGGACCAGATGATCTTCCAAGGTCTCTCCCAACCTGAGCTGCTCTGATTCCATGCCTTTGAAGAGAAACACAAGCAGGAGCACAACTGAGCTTTCCCCCCTCTCCCTGTCCCTTAAGGTCTTTACAGGAAATGGCATTCCTCTTTGATGGGCGAGAAAACCACATACACACAATTTGTGATGTTCAGTGCACAGTGACTCCCACCTCCAGTTCAGGGGCTCTCAATTCCTGAAAGCAGCACAGATTTTAAAAATATGTATTGTTTTGACACAAGTTAATCAGTTACTTCTGCAGCAAAACCAGCATCACTTGCAGCCACAGCAGTGTTGCACAGCTCTCAGGAAGTGTTGTAATGCCATTTAGAATTGCACATATTGCCTGTAATGTTTTAAATCATTTCAGAAATAAATGAAGTGCAACCTCAACTAAAATATACTGTATCTTGTATTGTGGTGCTACAGGGAAACCTGACCCACAGACTGGTATGGCTTTGTCAAGCCACAATTTTCTATGTAGTCAAATCTCACCAGCTGGATGATCCCAATGGCCTTAGTGATGTTAGCAACAGATTTCTCCTGAAAAGCCTCTGAAACACTTCTGGCTATTCAGTGGCTGCAAGTGCCCTCTTTTCAGGTGAAGATCCAGTTTCTGAGTATTTGGATCTCAAGAGCATGGATGTTAAACAGCCTGGTACATATTTCAGCACAGTCAGTCTTATAAAACAAATATGTAAGTGTCACAGTTTAACCATATCTTTAAATTTACTATATTTCATACTACCTCTCTAGGAGCTTGCCTAAAGACTCTTGGAATAGAAACTTTTAATATAACATTCATGTTTTGACTACTTTGCCACCCTTGGTAAGGATTAAACACAGACTAGACGTCTACTTCCCTTATGATGATTCCCTGCTATTTAGGTCAAAAGTGAGTAATCAGTTACAAAAATTTGTTTAAAAGTGAGCTGCTTAGAGATGCATTATGGATACAATTTCAGTTTTAGTATAATCACAGTTTATTAAATTAAGAAATAAAAATAATTCAAGTTCCTTTTGATTTTTGAAATAGGTATATTTTTCATAAATATTCATATTAAAAGGGTCATCTGTCAAAACATACAAGCCCAAAATAGGTGCCTGCTCAAGCAGAGATTCAGCCTGTACTAACAATTTATATACAGATGTAATGGCTGTTTGACTCTAGTTATATATACACACACACGCATACGAAGCTGAACAAAACTACTGAAGCCTGCCAACTGGAGGACAGTGGAACATCTGTTTGGCAGATGTTTATTTCCTGTGCTGCTCACCAAACCATAGTTGGCACGTATTGACTCTCTGCTGAACTCTAGGGAATGTAATTTCAAACAACAGAATAAGAAATGTGGGCAACGTTCTGCAGGAGGCTATTTATATGAGAGTATCCTTCTGTAGGACCCAGCAATACTTCAGAGAAATGGATGCATTTTTGTGGGCAAAATGCAGTACTTGACTCCAGAATACTTGCAGCTAATGGAACTCCATTTGCATGGCAATTTATATCAAAGCTTAAAAAATACAAGGAAAACCAACCAAAAAACCCCAAGAAAAAACCTTAAGTTAAAAAAAAAAACAAAACAACAGAACAAAAACAACCCAAAAGAACCCCATAGTATCCAGTCCCAACAGAGTTCCTGTTTGGAAAGAGATAGGTCCAACTGTTCATTTTGGAACTAGCTTCTGTACTGTCTCTGCTCATCTCCAGTCCTTTTTTAAACCTCTAATAGCAGATCCAGCTCTTCCATAGGCAGCCGCACTCTCAGTTCTTTTTCAGTCATTAGGTCAAGTGTCTCCTGTAGGTCATCGGGGAAGTACTCCACTGCATCCATATAGAGCACCTAGAAAGACAATGAGAACATTTTCTATGCCATCTTTCTATCACAGCAAGAAACATAGTATATAGAAGCACAGATACACAAACAACTCCATAGCAAGAATGTCAGAAATATCATAGAATCGTATAATATCTCAAGCTCAAAGGGAGCCATAAGGATCCATGCTCCTTGCAGGACTACCTAACACTAAGCCATATGACTTAAGAACATCATACAGATGCCCCTTGAACTCTGACAGGCTCGGTGCCATGACCACCTCCCTGGGAAGCTGTTCCAGTGTCCGACCACCCTCTCAGTGAAGAACCTTTTCCTAATTCCCCATCTGAACTTCCCCGGTCACAGCTTCATGCCATTTCCTCATGTTCTCTTACTGCTCACCAGAGAGAGACTGGCACCACCCCCTCCACTGCATATGCTACTTTTAAATAACACAAACAGAATTACTACATCTGCAGTGACACCAATGTGTAATCAAGTCTTTTCTAAGTCTTACTAAATAATTTCACTCCAAAAGATACAACATAGGTCAAGAGGTGCTGGAGCATTTGCAGCACACACAGACATTACTGAGGAGCTGCATGTGCTCCTGAATAGTTTCTGATACTAAGCTCTAAATTCAAGTTTATTTGCCTATATATTTGTTACTACTATCCTCACAATGTAACATGGTCTGAAAGACATGATCACTTCATCCAGACAGGAATTATCTCCCTGCCTCATGCAATACACCACCTTTCTGTTCTGAAATGCAAACAGCACTTACCACTGTTTGTTTCCATTTTGGATACATCTCTTATTTGCAGAAAATCTTAACAGTACCTCTTCAGAAACCTCTCATTTGCACATAACTCATTACAACCACTACCACTGCCTTTTTTCTTTTCTTTTTTTTTTTTTCCAAATACAGAACTTCAAAAATTAAAGTACGATGCCAGGTTTGTATTTTGTGTGCTTACCTTTGCCCAAGGACAGTTTTGAAGAGCTTTATAAAATAATCCTTTACTCTCTTCTTTTTTTCCTACTGAAACCTGTGTGAGAAAAAAAAAGATGTTCATGTTTCAATGCAGTAATTGCTCGAATAGTGAAAAATCATCTCTGAGACAAAGATACTGCTGGAAAGCTCAGCGTTCTGCAGAGGAATCCTTATTACTGTATATTGTGGTTGTTACACAACTTGACAGGTTACACTTGTGATACTGCTTACACTCTCTAAAGTCATCGAAGAGATGTTTTTAAGGAGTTGCAGGGCTTTACTTGTATGACAAGTAACAAAACAAGGATAAGCAGAAAGAGCCTCTGCCAAGTATTTCAGTTAAAGTCAGTGCCTTTGCCTATTATTTAACAACAATACTGCAAGAGTACAAAACATTTAGCAAAATGTACACCTATTTACACCTATGTAGTATAACT
Organism: Psittacus erithacus; assembly: GCA_009867235.2. Classification (NCBI taxonomy): domain Eukaryota; kingdom Metazoa; phylum Chordata; class Aves; order Psittaciformes; family Psittacidae; genus Psittacus; species Psittacus erithacus. The sequence goes on along the minus strand of WYDI02024119.1, from coordinate 4,978 downwards.
ACACAGGAGCATCTTTAGTACAGTGAAGGCAATAATACGTTATTTTTGTGCACTGAAGTGATCGTGCCACACACATTCCCTTACTCAGCAGAAGCTTGTTAAGGCTTTTACATACGGATATGTCAAATTAGCATCTATCTGGAAGGAGTTAAAACTTCTTCCTCCAAGTACTCATTCCACTATGTGATACAAGTACAGAGCACACAGCTACCATGAAGAGAAGAGTAGCAGAGGTCAGTGCTGAACAACCTCCCCAGCTTCAGTCATCCCAGTTACAAGAAGAAATAATTATGATTTCTTGTGAAGAAATCTTTTCAATTGGCTACTTTAAAAACCACTGGCTGTAGAAGAAACTTGTGCTGTTCTGGTGCCATGATCTCCCTTTACTGAATTGCAATGCACTTGTTGCAAACCCTGCTGCCAGAGCTGCGCACTCAGATGCAGAGACATCTTTTGCAGCTCTGCAAAGAGCTGTCACTAGCATTCTGCCTCTACATTTTTCACAGAATCACTGAATTTGGAAGGAACTTCTGGAGGCCATCTGCTTCAACCCCTCTGCTCACTCAAAGCAGGGTCAGCAAAAGCAGGCTGTTCAAAACCATGCCTATTTGGGTTTTGAATATCTCCATGATGAAGACTCCATAACCTTTGCACAACCAGTTTCAGTGTTTCATCACCCATACAGTAAAAAAGCTTTTTCTTATGCTTAAATGGGAATTTCTCTATTTAAATTAGTGGCCATTGCATCCTGTCCTGTCACTCAGCAGCACTGAGAAGTCTGGCTCTGTCTTCGCATCCTCACATGAGGTATTCAGGGACGGTATCTTCCAGGAGCCTTCACTTCACCTGGCTGAACGATCACAAGTCTCCCAGCCTCTCTCTGTACAGTACAGGCTCCAATCCCTTACTCATCTTCATGGCTCTTGGCTATTTAAAGGGACCTGGACAGGCCAACAGCAGAAGATGATGGATCAGCAACTCCTCTTGATTTTTGTATCATCTGCAAACTTGTTGACAGTAGATGCTCTCATCATCCAGATCATTAATGAAGATGTTAAAGGGCTCTGCTCCCTGGGGTACAGCACCAGTAGCTGGCCTACAGCAGGAGTTCACACTGCTGATTACAATCCTTTGAGCCTGGCAGTTCAGCCAGATGTCAGCTCACCTCACTGCCCACTTACCTAATCCATGCTTCATCAGCTTGTCTGTGAGGATGTTATCAGAGGCAGTAAAAAAGGCTTGCTAAAGTTGAGATAAACAATATCCACTGATATCCCCTCATCCAGTGAGCTAGTCTTCTCACCATAGGGCAGCTACCAGATTGGTCAAGCATATTTTCATAAACAATAAATAGGAATTTGAGAAAAACATTTTGTTTCAAAATATATATAAAAGTTTTGTGTTTTTAAACAGAGAGAAGCTTTTTGCCAAAATACCAAAGACTGACTATCTAGACATACCCAAAAAGAAAACAGATCTACAGATCTTAAGGTAATATTGGGCAATAACAACTTCTTCCATATCTGAAAATGTTAATGTTTCTAGTTGATTTTTCTTCTCTGAACAATGTTATTCAAAGCTATTACTGTAAAGGCATTATTTTCCTTCATCTTATTAGCATCTAATAAATACTCATTCGTGTAAAGAAGATACCTTCCATGAATGCATCATTAGTGACAGAATGCATACTGGGTGATTTCACTTCAGCATTTGCGCATACTAAAGTCTAATTAGTACTTTGTAAAGAATAACAGTAATTAAATTGTACATCCCCATACACAAGTTGTATAAAATATTTACAAGCATGTATTTTTATAGTAATTCATATAATAATTTATAGTACTTTTTATTTTTATAAAAGCAAGTAATAATAGGACAACAGGTAATAGCTTTAAGAGGAAGAAGGGTAGATTTAGACTAGATATTAGGATTAAATCCTTTACAGTGAGGGTGGTGAGGCACTGGCACAGGCTGCTCAGAGAAGTTGTGGCTGCCCCATCCCTGGAAGTAATCAAGGCCAAGTTGGACAGGGCTTTGAGCAACCTGGTCTAGTGGAAGGTGTCCTTGCCTATGGCAGAGGGCTGGAACTAGATGATCTTTAAAGTCCCTTCCAACCCAAACCATTCTATGGTTCTATGATTTGTTTAGAAATGGTCACTGTAATAATGCCACACAGGACATCTTCTCAAACACAAACCAAGTTTTTCCTTCCCCTACCTCCTCTGTATTTCACAGCATGCTGACTGCTGTTCCCTGCCCACTTACCTTTATATTCTTAGTAAGACTAGGTGCAATCCATCTATTGACATCTTATGATATATTTTTTATCTGTGTAAGATGGCAGACACAATAACTTGCCTGTATCTATGTTAACACTTCAATGCCAGAAGTTATTACTCTTTTTAATCCATAGAATTACATTTCATTAATATTCCCAGCAATAAGAGCATGAAAATTCAAACACTATCACCTTGCAATGAGGTATGGCAGCATTTAGTATTCCTTTTCAATCTACAGTATTGTAAATGTGTTCATAAGAAATTTCAAATATGATAAAAGAAAACCCAAAAGCAGCAAAACACCAAACAAACCAAACCCAAACCCGCTACTACTTTTCTTACCAGAAAGTTTAAATACATTCTCCACAGCAGTGGACAATGGGTACCATTTTCACTCTGAACCGCGTGTTCAAACAGAGCTACAATCCGATTTGTTAGTCCAGTTTCAGGAATAGTAGAATGTATTTCACTAACATCTGCCCTGAAACACAGAGGAAAAAAGAAATCAGAATCCCTTAAATCCAAGATAAAGGACCATATCCAGGTAAAAGAGCATAAAAGATTAACGTACTCTCCGTTCACACAGCACTGTATACTGCCAGCTTTTTGCATTTCATGCCACAAACTGTGACTGTCATAAAGCAGACTTTTAGCACTTGCTAATCTAGTCAACACAGCTCTAAATAGGAAAATCAGTAAAATCAGTCTTGTGAAAATTCTTTTAGCATATTGAAAAATTAACCCTGCCCAACTGGAGGAGATAATTTATCTTTGAGTACAATAATCCCTATCATATCAACTTAAAATACTTATCTTAGTCTTCACTCAGGATCCTTTATCATTCCAAGCTTGGCACAGCAGCTCAAACCCAATTCAAGTCTATGTCAGCATGCTGCCTTCTGGAGCCCAGGCAAGCCCGTTCAAATTTACCCCTGTCACCTCTGTAAGACCATACACTGGTCTTGGATCAAGGCCTAGATTACAGCTCTGGATCTCAACCATGATTACAATAATGATTTGCTTTTTCACCCAGAGTTTCAAATCAACAAAGTTTCAGGTATAATACAAAAGCAGGTATGTATCTTTCATTGCAGCACTGACTTCTATATACAGCCAGTACAGACAGGCTTTATTTTTGATGCTTAAGCTTGAAGAGACAGCCTGGGGCACTCATGGCAACATCACTTTTGCCTGTGTACACTCCCTGAGCCTGCCAGTTTGTTCCACTACCCACCCTTAACACCTGCTCCTAACTTGCCTCTTTTTTCAAGGGACTCTGAGGTTATATTTCTTTTCATCTTAAACTTTCTGTGAGGGAAAATGATGAAATCTACTCTGCATGGAGTCAGACATTTAAAGCACTGTACTTTACACTTACATAGACTACTGCTTTACCCTTCGTGTTCATTTCTTTCAATGAATACCAAGCACTTAAGGAGAAATACAAAACAGAATAGGAAATAAGTCCCACATAGCACAGACATTCTCTTAGTTTGTCACAACATCATAAACCACTAGTTTTATGCATGACTGACAGGACACTTCTCTCTCTGCTGCAGTAGTTCAGCTCTGCTCTTGCAACATCCAACTTGTCCCTACACAAATATAACCTATAGCAAAGGATACACTAGCAGAGAACAATCTGGAAAGGAACTAAATGTCACAGACAAAATAATTGTTCTGGAATTTTAACATCGATTCCCAGTACCAGTAATGAAAAGTTATCACTGTGTCAATCTGTAATTAACAATAAATTGAATTACAACGCTTCTTTACATTTGGTGTCTGTAGATTTCTTATTACAATTTAGGATGACATACACTGACAGCTCAGGAATGTCACTATCATGCATGCATGCCTCTTGCCAGACTGTGGCAATCAAAGCAGTGGACGCACTGTCATCTGAAAGTATACTGATAATTCTGTAACTTCATCAAGTGTGAATATTGTAAGCTTACAGCTATGCAAAGCTTCCAGATAACACTTTCCTAGAAATCACTGTTGCTATGTGCAGACACAAAGAACCAAACTGCCAATGCTATTGGAGATACAAAAGTAGCAGTGTATAGGTAACTCCAAGCAACGGAAGGCAAATGTTACAGACTAAGCTTTAAGAATGAATGCATACCCCTGTTCCCCACATCTGCACTGCGAGCCAAAAATCTGGGCCCAGACCAGACTGTGAATTAAGGAAATTTCCAGCCTCTTTTACCTAGCAACAACCCCATATGAAAACTACTCACTATGGAAACAGATCTGCCACAACTGTATCCTGTGATCCAGGAGTAAAGTAGGGCAGCAAGCTCAGTCAGAAACTGCAGTGTAGCTCTGTATTACACTCCTTATTGCTGTAATATTAAAATGCAGCAGTTTCTAAGCTCACAGGGTCTATCTTGGCCATCTAAGCAGACTCTTAGTTATTTAAAAAATACTTAAAGAAGTGTGTACCATCTTGATGTCAGTCACAAGTAATCAAACACAAAGCCACACACAATGTGATCCAGCAGAAAGGACATGAGACTATCACCTAGGTCTTTTAATTCTATGCAGGATTCTGCCACTGACTCTTGAACAAATAACCTTACCCAGCTACTGCTTCATCTGCAAAATGAGAACTATGATGGTGTCGTGGTTTAGGCCTGCCACACAGCCCACTCACTGCCCCCCCACCTCCTCCCTCGGCTCCCGGAGGGATGGGG
>WYDI02024118.1:0-11826 GCA_009867235.2 Psittacus erithacus | reverse complement strand
GCGGCGCCGGCCGCGCAGTCGGCACGGGGCGGCGAGCGGCGCGCGGGCTGCGCGCACCCCGCACACGGCGCTGCCACCGAGGGAGCGAGCGAGCACCATGTGCCGGGCAGCGCTCGCCCGGCTGCTGTTCCTCCAGCTGCTGCTGCTGCTGCTCATCAACGTGCACCAAGGTAAAGGTGGGTCCGGCGAGCCCCGGCGGCTTCGCCTCGGTGCTCCCGGGGAGGGAATGAGCATCCTGCCTTGCCCCAGCCTCCCCACAGCGCGGTGCGGTGCCCCTCGGGAGGGCTGGGACCCGCGAGGGCCCGGGCATGCCCGGCGTTGCGACCTGCCGGGGCCGGGCACGCTCTTCTTCGCGCGGAAACAACGCGGCCGCTGGTGACAGGAGCTGCCACCTTTAATCCCCTTCTAAGGAGATTTGTGCCTCGGCAGAGCAGCGCTGCACCGTGCGTCTGCAAAGCAGATTTGCTCCGTGTGTCTGTCCCCGTGTATCCTCCGCTGCCCTCAACTTCACTTGGGTCAGTTCCCTTTTCCTGGGCCGGCGCCGGTGTCCGTTCCCCTCCGCGTCCCCAGGTATCTCTGCGTTCTGCCCCGGTAAGGGACGCGCGGGAGATCCCAGCATCATTGTGCTTTATAATTTGTCTTTGTCTTTTTCAATTCGGGTTTAACCATCTTCTATTCCCAGGCTCCTTTCCCCCCGCCCTGCCTTTCAAACGATGCCGGGAAGCACGGGAATGGTCCCCGTTATCCCTGCACAAAGCATCTTAGGCATCACCGCCGGTCTCCCGTGGAGGCGCGTCTCTCTCAGCCCCGCACCGAGCCCTACCCCAGCCCCCACCAGAGCCCGGCGGCTCCCGGCCCGGCTTATGCGCGGCCGGGACCGGGCGGCAAGGGTGCCCCTGGCTGCCCCCGCCGCGGGAGCGCGCCTCGCTGACCCAGGCGCGGCCTCGTGTCTCGCAGGCGCCGTCAAGGAGTGCGAGGAGGACCAGTTCCAGTGCCGGAACGAGCGGTGCATCCCCGCCATCTGGAAATGCGACGAGGACGACGACTGCTCGGATAACAGCGACGAGGCGGATTGCCGTGAGTGTCCGTGCACCGCACGGTGGGGCGGGGGACCGAGACCGGGAAGGGCGCACTTCCTACCAGCGCTGCACCTCTGCTTTATGAATGAATGAATGAATGAAGTCGCGCCGTGCCCGGCTCCGGCGCCGATTGGCTGCCGGGAGCAGCCGATCGGTGACGCGGCCGCGGGCCCGCAGCGGGGCCCGCCCCGCCCCGCGGGTAGCGGCTCCTTGTTGCCGGCCGCCCTCGCCTCCGGCCGCGCTTCTGCTCGGAGCTCCGAAGGGAGCGGCGCGGTTTGTGTCCTGGGGAGCTGGAAGTGGTGAAGAACCCCAGGAAGGCCGTGCTCGGGGCCAGTGACAGGTGCTGGCGTGAGCCGCTGCTTACTTATAGGCGTCCTACACGGTGTGAAGTTGGCGTGAGCTTTGCTTTTAAATGTGTGCTTGATGTGACGATGCGAAGGGAGGTGAACAAGGAGCACTGCTTGGCAGTGTCAGCCGTGTAACACCGACTGATTCCCTGGTAGTGCAGAAGAGAGAGCAAGATTGGTACTTCGGATCCTGAGAAGGTGGCAGTCCTGCCTTCTGTGCTGTGGTCCTGGTGTGTGTGAGTGGCACCCAGTAAACTTTGGGCAGTTTGTGGGGTTGTCTTGTTGCCTCTTTGTTACTTTGCTCACAGTTTCTGCCAACCTAAGAGAATTTGTCTCAACTGCAGAGTGTAAGAAGCATCTATAAAAGTAGTTATGGAGGCCTAAGTCTTAAAGAGAAATATCTTTAATTTTGAGTTGCAAATACTGTAGCAAGTATCACGTATCTTGAATTATCTCTGTAGGACTACTGATGCTGAATGTGCATCAGGTTATAATTAATGGAATGAACTCTTCAAAGTTCATAGACAGGATGTATCAAAAACAGTCACTGGTTATGTGTGTGACTATCCTGTTAACAGCTTCACTGATAAATCTCTCTGTCTTCTCAGAGTGAAGTCTGAGTAGATCAGCGTAAGGAGAGCAGGGATTCCCAAACCTCTTGCTCATGGGAAATGTCTTGACGTTATAATGTAAAACATAACATCTGTATTTGGTGCTTTTGTACTCGGGAGGTCTTGGCAAGCTTCATATATGCCTAAGTTTGTGATCTGGGGAGTTAGCAGCATTACTTAATTCAGATACAGAAATGGTTTATGCAGGAATCACATTGGCATTAGTTAGAAGCAAATTAGGTTTGGAACATTTCAAATTACAAAAGACTCGGCTAAGCTAAGCTGAAAACTTGCTTGAACTTGTTCATAACTGGGCAAGTTTCCTTGGAGCTTACAAGTTTCCAGAGAGACACTAATCTGAGGGGAGCACTGGCAACCTCTGAGCAGGCTGACAATGGTGTTCTTGAAGCTGCCTGTTTAAAAGTCCCTTTGGGCTGTTGTACAAAGGCTTGATGGGCTGCAGGTGACCTATGGGCTGTGCTTTGGGAGCTGCTGTTTCAGGGGTAGCATCTTGAGGAACAGATTCTTCATTTCGCGCTCCACACTGAAGGATAGGTTTGTGGTCTGAGCTCCTTACCTAACAGCAGTGAATGGGTCTCACTGGACTGCTTTTTATCTTTCCTTGTGAGCAGCCCTCTAAGCATTGTGGCAGAGAGTGTAAAACAACATCCTGGTCAATATCGGCTCTGTGTGTATTGTGCTGTGTTAGAATGGTTAGATGGAGAATTGCATCTTATTTAGTTTTAGTTTGGAGGGGGGCTTGCAGTTGTTGGGTTTGGGAGTGGTAGACATGTAATGGTAGATTGTGGTAGAGAGGTAACTTTTGAGATGTTAGGGAAAAGAATTTTTCCGTGTGGAGACATCAGGAAGAGTTCTTCACTTTAATCTGAACATGGCATTCATTATTCATTGGGGGGCATAGTACAGAAATTACTCATGGACTCCTAATTTAGTTCATATATTTGTTGACTTTGCAGTTGCTTCTCCAAGCAGTCTGAAAGACACTTAAATTGCATTTTTCACACATTTTTCTTACTTACATTGTTCTGAACATAGTTTTCTTTTAAAAATACATACTGTCTTTCAGCATATGTGATGTTCAGAGTTCTACTCACTGGGTGAAAGAATATGTTCCATGTGTTCTTGTTTCTAGACACCACCTTGGTTATCACTGCATAATAAACAGATACGTATTTAAAAACTATTTTATGAACATATGCAGTAGAAGAAACTGTTCTGGAAAACTCAGCTGGAGTGGTGATGGAGAGGGAAAAGAACACGCAAATAGCCTGCTGGTAATGAATACTGATACAGGCCCTGATAAATCCTGCAATTACTTGCTGATACCTTTGTCCAGAGTTGATAGCATATTTGTAATAGCTCACTGCTGCCTATGTTTATCCTCCCTTGCTGAAGAAACAGTATGGTCTTCATCTGTGTTAAGGATTGATGTATGAAACAAGCTTGGCCTACATGGTCTGTATACACTGGAAGATTTTGTAGCCAAGAGTCTCCAATATACTTCTGGAAGGAGGTAGTTTTTCTGGCAGTGCCCTGTGTGCTTCCCACTAGAAGCCATCTTTATGCAAGAGTGACATTTTTGGTTGTATTTTGGCATTTTTGGTTTGTTTCCACCCTGCTCCTGAAGCTTTGCTGGTATAATGTTGGCTTTTTTTTTAAAGGAGTTTTAGACTCGTAAGAGGAACATTGCGGTAGTCATCCTCTATCATCCCCTTGGAATTTGCTTACCATTCAGTAATACTTTTCTGTTGTGGTTGGTAGTTCAAGTTATCTGCCATAGGCTGATGTTAATATGTTAATTGGCAAACACAGGCACTGAAGCATGAAAAAGTAATGATCTCAGCTCTTACTCAAACCAGATTACTCAGTACTGGTTTATAAGGTGTGTTGAATTTATCCTAGGTTGCTCAGTAGCCTTCTTATATATTATGGAGCCAAATTCTTTCTTGGCATGTAGCAGTTGACTTCAGAGGTTTTACTTGTGAGAAATGAATGAAATGAAAGGAATCCAGTTGGGTTTTCTTCCTTAAGAATAAAAGGTGTGTAACACATTTCTTAACTTTAACTGATGTTGCTGATGAAGGCAGAATTCATGAGCTCTCTGTGCACATGGTTCACTTGTGACAGCAGGCAGTAGAGAAATGGGATTTGTTGCTCACACTATTTGGATTATCATGCATTGGTTGTTTCTGTAAGATACCCACTGCAATACAGGCTAGACTGTCTGTCACTGTGTTCAATTTAAATTATCTTCACAATTTTAGCATACTCCAAGAAGCTCTTTAGAGTTGAAACTTCTTGCCTCTCTGAGGTCCTCGTCATTTGAGCAAGTATCAGTCCTTCTTATGGTGCGTATTTCATGTCACATATTTCAGTGTTAGCAAGTCCTTTTAATAATGCTGGTGTTTAAAAATGTCAAGGAGCCACCAGAAAAAAATACGTGATTCTTGCAGTATGACGACAAAGTGCTGAGGATGTAGGGAAAAGCAGGAAAATAGGGATTGTAGAAAGTACCTTGCCCTTTGAGCAAAGGTAGAAAAAAGAACCAAATAGATGTCGATAGCAAGTAAGTGTGAATAAAGTTACTGCCTTACAAGAAGTAAAAGGGAACAAATCCTGGTAGCAAAAGAACTGTAGCAAAGGAGGCTACTAGGTGGCTCATGAGGCCTTAAGAGAGGAGGAGATGCTAATAGTGTGCATGGTAGAAGTAGGTAAAGCCGTACACAGATTGCTTAAATATGAAGATGCCTTTTTTCTGTCTCATTTTCAGAAAGGTACAGCATTTTATAGGAAATAAAAGAAAAAAAGGAGTAGAGAAGTTCCTTCAAATGTTCCTGTGTATCTACTAAAAGAGCACCCAAGAGAAAAATTGTGAAAGTCCCGGTGTTCGGACTGCTGGGGAAATAAAGTCTTAAGCTCTGGAATTAGGAATGTTGGGTAGCTATTACAGAGTTTAAATCTGTGTAAGACTGTTGACTCTGTGCCATACAAAATTATTTGCGTGAGCTCAATACAGTCTGTGTAGGCCTGACAAGATGAAAACTGTCTCAATTTACGGCTTGAACACTTATGATCTGCACTGTGTGTGATCCACAGAATGAGGAGAGGGCTCCAGGGTAATTCTGAACATGATTTTTTAGATGTATTTTACTCCTTCCATGTACAGGCAAGTGATGCCTTTTCCTCTCAGGAAACTGTGGAAAGTCAAGACTCAATTTTATAACCCATTTCAGAGAATGTTTGCAGATATCCAGTCATTGAGACATTTTCTTAACGATATAGCAGCAGCATTACAAAGCACCAAAGCTATTTTTATAGTGGGGAAAATGTCCAATTTCTGAAGCAAAGTGTTTTGGCAAAAGATCACTCCTTGCTGAGATACTCAGGATGTGGGATGCTGGGTTTTACTCTGTGTCTCCCTCAGGATAGGCGGAGGCTGCAGGGCCAGGTCAGCCTCAGTGCCCACAAGCTGCGTGCCCAGGGTGCCTGCTGCTGTGTGACATGTGGCCCACAGTGGAAAGTCCTGGAGCTGCTTTGGTGGGGAAGTGGTTCTGGGAGACTTTTTGCCCAATTTTGCAAGTCTCTTCTTGCTTGCCACTGAAGCTAGCAGAAAGCAGGGAAGAACTTGCAAACTGCAGCCAGACACGATGCATTTTGCACAACATAGGAGATGGCTGTGTTTCATAGCATTTTATTTTTCTGCTGCAAATAGGGTTCGCATTATCTTTACCCATCCTGAAATGTGGCAAAGAGCATAGTTGCAGAAAGCAACTATTAAGAAGCTTGCCCGGTTTGCTGAAATGCAGCACCAGCTTCAGCTTTGTAATACCTGCCTGCAGGGGGACACAGCCAAATGCAGAATGACTGCTTCTCTTTTTAAAGCTCCATTTTCTATCTTTGTATTGGGATCCTTTCTGTGGCGTGGCTTTCTGGTGAGGACTGTTCGCAAGGATATTTCTTACTGGCCAGGACTGCGGCTGCCTCAGATATGAGGTGCAGGCTGCAGGGAGGTACTGTTTCAAAGACTGTTCCTAGGTGTCCAGAATTCAGGATAAACACATGGCATCCACAAACTTCCCCCTGCATCAGCCCTTGCCCTGCCTCGGAGCCACAGTATGTGGCTGTATAGCTGAGGCACGCTTCCCTTGCTGTCTGTCAGGAAGGATGCAGACTCCTGTTCTCACTCTGGCTTTGTCCATAAGGAATCTGCAGGATTTAACTCCTGCTGCCTCTGCAGAAGTCCTGGAGGTAGCCTGATAGTCTCTTTGCTTTTCCGTACAAATTTCACTAGGGTTGGAATTTGGGAATAAAAATATATCAAAAGTCTATTTGAGAGCTAAAATCTGGATGTGCGAAGGGTTAAATATGGCCTGAGTGGCTTTGAAATCCATGAGTGTAATGGTGTGCAGGTTTTGGGGCATGGCAAGGTGAGACAGCAGGCAGTTACATACATTCTGTAAATTTTTTTGTCTTTCCTTACCTGTTGGTCCAATTTTAATTCCTGTTCAGTGTTAAGCCAGTATTCTCTGTGCTGAGTGATGGCTGCATATTACTCTGGAGATGCCTGTGTGTTGCCTCTGTGTCTTCAATATGTGCACATTGCATATTGAGAGTTTGGAGTTTCCTTGATACACACATGGTCTTGATTATGTCAGTGAGACTTTAACTGGGTTGTGTGACCAGCTTTGCTCATCCCAGAACTGGGAGCACTGGGAAAAGTGATGCAGAGAGGCAGGAGAATTGCTTGCCTGTGTGCCTGTTGCCTACCTGTCCTGGTCTGTGCCATGTTCATAGAATCACAGAATAGTTAGGGTTGGAAAGGACCTTAAGATCACCAAGTTCCAACCCCCCTGCCATGGACGGGGACACCTCACACTAAACCATGTCACCCAAGGCTCTGTCCAACCTGGCCTTGAACACCGCCAGGGATGGAGCATTCACAGCTTCCCTGGGCAACTCAGTCCATGTGCAGGCACGGCTCAAAACCAGTTTACTGATCTGTGTTCCACAGTGAATGTTGTTATTTGCTTATCTTCCTTTTTTTTTTTATTATATTCTCATTGTCTGTTCTGGGAAAAATAACCCCCAAAGTATGCAAGTTATCTTTCCTGTGCTGCATCCTTTATGTAGAAAATCAAGCATTATGTACATGTGGGAAACATGTCCTTTTCCACTTCCCCATTTCCTGGCACATTCATTGGAGGAATTCTATTATCTTGAGATACAAACTACTTTCCCGGAGGTGGTGTTTTTCTGTCATTCCTGCTCATGGTCTGAGAAAGAGAGAATTGGAATAGGACCACTAAAAAGACAGAAGAGGGAACTAGGATGCATGGAATAGCCACCAGGGTCACTATGGCTACGGAAGATGGGGAGCTAGATTTTATGGAGTGCTGCTGTTCTATAGGAAGCAAGCACACAGATTGCTCTAGATACAGCTATAGGAACAAGCTGTGATCTGAAAAACTTTCCTGAGGTGAAGGAGAATGGGAAGATTGAAAATGATTAAGTTCAAGAGGGAGATTATGCGAGTGCAGTCAAGCCTGACAGTGGCTTGGTTGGTTTGTCCAGGAGCTTAGAGCTCTCATTCCAAAGCACAGAAGCACATTCTACATGTTGAGCCAAAGCAGGCAAACTTCATCCAGAGCATCTGAATGTATAAAAAGATTAAAAAGAGTCAGTGTAGACCAGTTCTGTTTTGTCTGCTGCAGCATTACAGACTTGGAATTAGCACAGGTTTGAAGAGTGATTTCTTACTGGTTCATCTTAGAGTGGAAGATACTTGGGGTAATTTAATATTAATCAGAAAATGTTTAGAGAATAATTCAGATAAACAAATCACAGCTATGAGGCTGACGGAACCAAGTGTAATATGCTGGTGAACACATTTATCTAGGCTTAAGAGATTGCCAGTGCGAGAAACAATGAGTTTTCTTGACTCCATTGTCCACCTGAAGGACAATTAAACGCTCTGCAAGGCCTGAAAATGTCTGACAATTATTGATTCTCTTAGCTGCTTCTAATAGAGCAGACACACAGCTTTTGTTTCTGCTTGCTTTCTTAATGGCACCAGCTTTCTTAATTCACTCGCAAATGCACCATGTCCTTGGTGTGCCTCAGAGAGGGTGGTGTATTAGAAATGCATGTGTGGTAGACTTGGTTTGGTGTGAAGTTCTCCTGGTCCTTCTACTGTTGCTTTTCTGATGCCCTTTTCCTACCTGCAGCTTTCCCATTTACCTGCAGCTTTTCCGTGGTAATTTCAGAGATGTTCCCAAAGCATGTTACTGCTCAGATCTTGCTTTTCTGTGTCATTACAGGAAAACGATGCAGCAGAGGGCTGGAGAACCTCTCCTGTGAAGGCAGTTTGAGAGAGCTGGGTTGTTCAGCCTTGAGAAGAGAAGGCTCTGGGCAGACCTTATCACAGTCATCCAGTACCTACAGGGGACTACAAGAAATCTGGAGAGGGACATTTTACAAGGAAATGTAATGACAGGACAAGGGGAATGGCTTTAACCTGCCAGAGGGGAGATTGAGATGAGCTCTTAGGCAGAGGTTCTTCCCTGTGAGGGTGCTGAGGCACTGGCACAGGGTGCCCAGAGAAGCTGTGGCTGCCCCATCCCTGGCAGTGTTCAAGGCCAGGTTGGACACAGGGGCTTGGAGCAATCTGCTCTAGTGGAAGATGTTCCTGGCTGTGGCAGGGGGTTGAATCTAGATGGTCTTTAAGGTCCCTTCCAACCTAAACCATTCTGTGATTGTCTGCCTTATAAAATGCCTTAAGATGTCAATTTTTCTTTCTTTCCTTTGCCCGGGAAAACAGATCAGTAAAGCTGAGTTTGAGTGATGGGGAAGAAGATTTGTGTCGCTGCTTGTTTTCTTAAGCAGTGGCACGTCCTTGGTAGCAAAGCAGACTGCCTGCTCCTGAGTGCTCTGCTTCCAGTGCAGACAGCTGGTTCTAGCCAAAGGGAAGCCTGCTGTATTTTATGGTGGGTGTGTGGGAAGTGTTAAAAATGCTGAGTGTGTTTTTCCTAACTCTCTATTTCCTGTTAAAATTATTAATATTTAGATATCCACAAGGGAGGGGAAGGGGCTAAAAGGCCCTGTGATAAAATTAATGCAGATTTTCTGCTCTGTGGAAAAATTCTGTCTGAAATACCAATACGAGGTAACAGATTGTACTTTAAAAGTTACAATAACGCTGTAAGCTAATTGAAAAATAAATCTAAACCTTTCCAAGGTGAAACGTGTTCAAAAGCTAGATTGTAACTTAAGAGAAGCCAGAAGATTTTTGAAGCAGGGATGTCAGCTCTGTCTCTGGTCATCTCTCAGGGTGAGGTAGACCCTGTGTCCTGCCCTAGCAATGATGCCCTGGTAGACTGTGGTTCTATTCCTGGCAAGGGCTGCGACTGTCTCCCCAGAGCTGAGGCTGATCTGGCAGCCCTGTGCCCTGCTCCTCATGAAAAGGTGAATGAATATTGTTACAGCTCTTTGGAAGGTGGGAGCTGGCCCCAAGTGACTCATGATTGTACAAGTTGTCAGCAGCAGAGCCAAGAAATGAGGTCTCCTACCTAACAGTGCAGTGCTCAATACATGCAACCATATTGCTTACTGCAGAGATACCTGTTGGACTAATGGAAGTATTTCAATTATTCCTCCAGGTTTCCTGGCTTTTCTTCAATCTAAGCTAAGGCCTTACAGTTAATGCCAAGAGTAAGTGTTAGAAACCAGGAGAGAACAGGATTTAGAGTTGGCTTATAGTAAGGCTAGTAGTAGCCTTTGGGCTGCAGCCATATGAAGTGAGCTTTATCACTGTTTTTTTTCCTTAGGCATCCTGTTTCTGATACATCAATATTATTTTGCATTATTAGTATTGATTAAATGCTTGAGAGCATGTGTGGCACTGTACCTGGACCAGAGCAGTCAGGGGCACAGTTTCCATGGCAGCCAGAGCACAGTCCTGTACTTGCAGAACCAGAAGGGCTCTTTTTGGCAACCACTCTCTGTGCTGTGATTACTTTTTCATTTTAAAGATAGATATAATTTGAAGTCGAGTTCATCAGTGCTGCAGAATCTTGTCCATCCGGGGTGAGAGTTCTGCCTGCTGTAAGTTTCTTTATTTTCTCTGCAGTTCTAACTTGGCTTCTGTAGCTTCTGTGGGGGTGATTTCTTTTCCTTGCAAAACATTGAAAGACAGAAAAAGAGTATGTTTAGAATCCATTGAAATGGATGGAAATTTCCTCTTGATTTGGGTTAAACTTGAAATGTTATGTTGTTGTAGCCTTCTCTTCCTTTCTAAGTAGCCTATAGTGTAGATTTATCACTGTAAAAAAATACGTGTTGAAGAAATGAGTGTGTGCAACAGGCAGTAAGTTCTTAACTGTACTTTTACCTCCTTTAGATAACTGCTCCGATTCCAGGTTTTAACTTTAGTTTCTATTTTAACTGGCCTTGTTTTGGCCCAAACTGCCTTCCTAGAGATGTAATGTGTAGTATGATGTACATTGAAGTGATATTTTGCTTCATTTCAAAGGGTGAATTAGAATTTTCTTTTGATCCCAAGTGTCTTTGTTCAGCTGTGCATTACCCAGTAGAGGTTTTCTGTCCATCTTTGCTTTCCATGTATAAATTTAATACAGTTAATTTCTTTGGTGGCTTTTCAGGCTTTTTCTGGTCTAGAAAAACCTTACTCATCTGAGTACTCCTGATCTAGGTGAGTAAGGTTGTAGATATCCTTCCAGACGTGATGCATGGTTCTCCTGTGATACTAGCTGCTTGGTTTGCTGATTTAGCAGTGATAGTATATTAGTAAATCTTGCTGGATTTACTGGACCTATTCTGTCCAGATATGATGCTATTCTGTGTGATCCTGAGAGTAGTTAAGAGCATAAAAATCAGCAATAGCAGGAGAAATGCACTGAGAATGTCAGATGTAAACTTACAACTGTTCCTGTAGACTTCTTACCCTGAATCACAATTGAATCTATGCATCTACTTATAAACAGTGAGAAATGCCCCAGTTTCTTTGATACCCAATGTCAGTGTTGACTGATATAGGCCAAGAAATACACCTCCAGTCCCTGTAACTGAGTGGTTCTATTCTTATTGGTGTAGCTATGTTATGCTGATTACATTTGTCATCCAGTGGCTGGTTAGCAGTTTAGCCTTGTATAAATCTTCACCATATAAATGGGCTAAATATTATCTTATGGATTTAAAAACTGATGCTTAGAGAAGTTATCCTTTTCTCAAGCTGTAGGGTGATTCAGCAACTCATTGTGAACAGAAGTGACTCATGAAGAATGTTCCCATTTTCTTGTTCTCTGTCATAGAGTTTGCAAAATCATGGGGTCGATTAGGTTGGGGAAGACCTTTAAGATCATTGAGTCCAACTATTAAATGTTCAGATAAATCCCAGTGTTGAGAGACCTCACTGTTTCAAAATAGAATCATAGAATAGTTAGGGTTTGAAAGGACCTTAAGATCATCTAGTTCCAACCCCCCTGCCATGTTAGTGTTGGGTCAAGTACGTGAAATAGCTCACATGCATCACTTCTATTTAGGATCAGAGACACAAAATACAGGTGTCTCGGGGGGAATATGGTATTTGTTTGGCTTTTCAACATGGGCTTCTTTCTTCTTAGACCTCACAGCAGCCTTCCAGTATCTGAAGGGGGCTTATAAGGATGCTGGGGAGGTACTCTTCATTAAGGACTGTAGTGATAGGGGTAATAGGTTCAAACTCAAACAGGGGAATTTTAGATTGGATATAAG
>WYDI02024116.1:16202-49867 GCA_009867235.2 Psittacus erithacus | reverse complement strand
GCCTTAGCATGCCTTCCAGGAGAATCTGCTCCAAGATTTTGCCAGGCACAGAGGTGAGACTGACTGCTCTGTAATTCTCATGGCCAGGGACACCTCACCCTGGGGCTTCCCTTAAAATTTAAAATGCAATGGCTAATTCCATTGATTTACAATTTCCAGTGTAAAAAAAATGTAGAAGCCACCAGCAGCAGCCTATTCAGGAGTGGCTGTGGTACTCGCTGGCTGGACTTTGCTTCTTCCAGAGGTGACGTGCACAAGCAGCATTCTGCTGCTTTATTTACCTAGTTTTCAGCTTCTGGTAGAGTAAGCTGCCTCTGAGGGACATGGGCTCTTGGTGACTCACACATATGCACATGAGGTGACGGAAGCTCTTAGCAGAAATGTCCATCACTTGACAAAGGGGGACTCTGGGGCTTGGGAAATCACCACTTTTCTGCTCAGGTCCATGGCATCTCTACTTAAGTAAATAATCACCCATCTTTTAGTTATCATCCTTTGATTACTTTAACCTGCATGCTGGGACTTAAAAGAGTGTATGGACAGAAGGTGGCTGTCTTCTGTTCCATCAGCATTTACAAGCTGACTGGCATTGTTTCTATATCAAGACCATGCCTATTCATTTCAGGGCCATTGTAAGAGCTTAGCTGAGGTCTGAGTCCCTCCTTTTCAGCTTTTGTTTTTTGGTTTCTGAGTGTTGGTTTTCTTTTAAATAATTGTCAAAAAATAGATTCTGGTCTGAAGGGTCTGCCACTGACTTGGTTTGCTGAAGGAGAAGTTAGTCTGGCTCCAATGAGCTCAAGTCAGATGACAACCACAGTACAGGAGGGAAAGTCCCACTGAAATTCCCTTCCCTTCCTCACAGGTTTCTGTGATTTTTGCCTTGAGTGTGTTGCCTTAGAGTGCCTGGAAATTTTCATTATAGGTGAGCAAAATTTCAACTCATTTGTCTGCCAAATTACAGCAAAGCAGGGGATGAACAGTAATAAAATCCCTCTTTGTTGAAACAGACCCATTCTTGCTCATTTGGAGAAAAAGTAAAGCCTCTTGTGTTTGCATGTGTTTTGATTTTGATGCTGCTTGAGCTTGGCCCCTCTCCTCTTTGAAGTCCTTGGAATATTTATATCTTATTCCAGTGGGAGGGGGAATCCATTGGCAGAATTTGGTTTAGCACCATAGAGATTTATTTTTATTTTTTTGTAGGGGAAGCAAGGGTTGGTTTTTTAACCATTTTTATTACCATTTTTATTGTTCTAAAGGAAAGTTGCTTATTATCTCACAAACTTTTATCTGGTGCTGAGTCACAGAAGTGAGAGAATGTGTAGGCGTCTTAGCATAAGAGAGAGTAATTCTGTCATTTACATTTACAGACAGTTATGCTTTCCAGAAAATTTTTTTTTGTGGGTTGCAAAAGTGATTAATCTGCTGCTGAAACTGTCAAAGGAGGTTTTCTGTTTAAGAATTTTTGAAAGAGAGAAAAATCTGTTTCTGCTTATAGGAAATAATAAGGTAGAAATTGAAATAAAAAAAAAGTGTACTGAAAGAACAGACAAGAAAATGTTCCCTTTCATAACGATATTTTTCATTTTCTTTTTATGTATCTATCCATCTGTCTATCAGCCTATATATCTATCTGTATGTCTCATGGAAATGTCGTGTGGACTTTGATAGATACAAAACTAAATATAGGAGAATTATGGCTGAGTTCAGCATTATCAATTCCAGCTGTTAAAAATATCATGGGATCAGTTTAAAATAGTTTGTGCTTTGTCTTTTAAAAAAACCTTATTTCAGTTGCTTCTTAGTTTTTCATCAGACTCTTTAGCTTTTTTCATGTTTTGTGCTTTTTCTACAGTCTTCAAACCTACTCTTTTTACAAAATGAAGTCCAAAATCCTTAATTAAATACTTCTCTGTAGTAGTAGTAGGAAAAGTTATTTCTTTTTTCTTTATTTCTTCCCTTTTCCTTTTTTTTTTTTTTTTAATCTTAAAAGAAAAAGCTGGTAGTTTTTTCTGTTATTAAAAAAAGTATCTATTACAGCTGAAGCAAAGCCTTTACTACTTAGGTTTATATACTCAGTGGCAAAAACTGTAGTGCTGTTGGAAGGTTAAAGAGAGTTTACTGGTTTCAACCAAATTTGTATAGACCATTGATATCAACAGCATGATCTGCTGTGATTTTTGTTTGTTGTACCCGTTCCTAAAATCAAACTGGACATGAAATATTTAGCCTGGAAATTTAGGGGTTTTTTTCCTGAGAAACTAGGCAGTAGTGTGTTCAAATGATCTTCCAGCAGTGTATGGGTGGGAGTACAAAAAACTTAAGCTACTTTCAGCATAGTGTATCCCTATATGAAGAGTATGATGTTCTGTGTCTGCCCAGCAAAAGCTTTTTGGGGAGCTTCCAGTGTAGCTGATGCTGTGTGGTTAGTTAGAGGCAAGGTAGCTAAAGCAGGATGCCATGCTGCAGGCTGTAGTTGTCACAAGTAGCCTTGGATTGAGAAAATGAGTGCTCATCATCTCACCTTCCACCGAGGAGAGCGTGCAGGGCAGAAGGGATGTCCTCTCTAGTGGAAGCCCTCAGCCCAACCCCAAATGCCATGTCTGCTTACGTGCTTTGTTTAGAAGGGTTGTTTTGGCATCTCCCTTGTCTCTGCTGTAGTTAAAATGTCTGCTGTCCTCATCTCCCATTTTTTACAGCTGCCCTTTCCCTTTTCCCAGCTATAGTAGCTTCAACCATGGTGCTTTGGCCTGCAGCGGAGAGTGATTTGTACCATGTAACACGAATATTGATTTTTATATCACATGGCTCATGAGGCTTTGGAAATCACATTTTTTCCTCTTAGTGTGGTTTATCTCTAGCTTTTAGGAAAAAGTGAGCTTTGAGTCCCGTGAGATTTCCTGTTTGGGGTGAACAGGCTCTGCATTTAGATATTTTCACTGGAAAGCCACATGCTGCAGCTGGACTTCTAAATTAAAGGGGGAAAGGGAATTAACCTGGCTTAACCTAAGTTTAGATAATTCCGTTGAGAGGCCAGTGACTCATTTAGAGAATTCAGCAAGTCCACAAGGGCTAGAATGATACTTCTGAAAGCTTATAGAATGTCATTGCTTTGTGTTTAAACAATTGGGTCCTGCAGTGAATTCTTGTGGGTTGTTGTGGAAAAGAGATTTATTGATGACTTGTGATGCCAGAACGTTTGCTCCGTGCATGTTTGTTTTTTTTCTTAAAATATGAATACATCACGAACTACAAGGGGGAAAAAAAAAAAAGAAAAAGATGCATTGCAGGCTACAAATGAAATACGATTTAATCCTGCCATAAATTCAGACCCAGGCCTGAAATCTCCCCACTCCCCTCAAGTTCAGGTCTGAAACTTAATTTGACCTGTGACAAACAAGAATGAAAGCCACGACACTCTGGTTTGGATCCAGAATTCCTTGCAGTTTTTTGGGCGTCCACTGCTGAGTTTTGGAGAGCGCTGAGCTCTTGTTAGAATGTTGTTGAATCCAAGCTGCTCAGAAGGACTAAATTAATACTCCTAAGTCCAAGGGGTTTTAGCATTTAGCACTCCTGCCCCAGGGTTAGAAAGTCACTGTTTCAAATCCTGAAGTTAAAAATGTCAAAATCAGTTAGGCTATAAATTCCAGTAGCCATTAGTATGCATTTATACATCCACCACAAGGAAGGAAGTGAGGAGAGAGGGAGGATGCATCTGTTTGTTTTGAATTAGCATGCTTGTTTTTAATTCCTATTGCAAAAGTGTTTGTGGACGGGTGCACAGGTCAAGGTGTATGGCTGGCTTAAGAGCTGGACTGGTTGATGCTGCTGCTGTTATGCACCGAGCTGAGTGCCTTGAGGTGCTAAGGTTTAGTCCGATGCAGGTTATATTTAGCCTCGATTATGAATTTCATTTCCTTTCATTCAGGTTGCAGCAGTATGAATTGCCAATATCTTACATGTTGAGTTTTTTTGCAAAGCAAATGATTATTGCCTGGAGCAGGTTAGTTCTGTAGGATTTGTTACAGTTTGCATAGAAACCCTCTGCTGTATTCCCAGAGGAGAGAAAAGCCCTCCAAATTCAGAGACAGTCGTAGGCCAAATCCTGATCTGCAACAGCTAGAGTGTTTGGAGTAAATCTGCTGGAGTTAACAGATGTGCTGAAGCTGGCACCAGTATCACTGAGATCAGAATCTGGCTTGATATAAGGCACTTTTTAAAAATGTAATTCAGGCAGCAAGAAGTATTAAAGAATATTCTGTGACTGTGATAACCTTAACCTAATCACATGGATGTTTGGTCTAAGAACAGCATAAGCGAGGAAAATGATAAATCATAAGGTATTCGGACTCATTAGGTAATTCTCAATGACCTATTCAGCAATATCAGTCGTTAAAAACACAGCTCTTGTATTCTGGTTAAGAATGAAGAGAAGATATTTTTGTTCTTTGGGGTTTTTTTGTGGTTTTTATATTAAAACTTTAAATGGCTATTTGTGGTTTTGTTTCCTCAAGGCATATTTATAAAAACTGGATTAATTTATAATGCCATTTGCAACAGAACAAGCCTGGGGAGGCCGTGCATTTGACATTGCTTTACACAGGCTTTTTAAAGCAATACTGTTATGATTATAAATTTTTATCAGTGTGTCTTTTGAGTAAATACTTTATTAGCCATACATTTAATATAATAATATGTTCTCTATGAAGAGAGGAAAATAGTGAGAAAACAGATTATTCTGAATTAATACTTTAATTTAAAAATACTCTTTCTGTATTGTTTTATACTTGAGTATTTCTGTGGCACAGATGGCATTTTTTCTTGTGCTAAAAATTAATGTGCTTTCTTTCACTTTCCTGACTTGTTACGGTACTGCCCTGGTGTTTTGACATGACATGTTGCAGTGGGTATATTCTATGTATCTTTGTGTATGTGTTTATATACCTATATAATAATATTTAAAAGCCACAGCAAGTGAAAGAAAACCTTTCCAATCAGATTTCTCAACGTCATACTTTGAGTCTGCGATATTGTGGAAAGACTAAGGTATTTCAGGCAGCGGTGATAACCCAGGCAGACGGGTAAATGAGGGAATGTTCCACTCCATTTCCCAGAAGGAGCCATCTGGGAAAACAGTTAAATTTGACCTGTTGTTGGAGCTTGTCAGCCTTTTGGAAAGGTGTACATTGGACCTAATAGGAAAATAACTTCTCTGTCACATCTGCCTGTCTTTTATGGGTTTTTTTGGCTGATCTGTAATTTTTTTGGTGAGGCTGTATAGTTTTTCTCTACTGCTAACCACTCAAGTTACTAACTTGAATCATTTTGGAGCCCACTAAAAATATTGGCAGATGACGGTGGGTTCTGGACCTCAAGTGAACCATAAGAAAGCAGATGTTGTATGAACACGGAATTGTTCGCTGCTGCTTCTGCTCTTCTGTATGACTATTTGCACAGCCTTTAAAATGTGGGGAAAAGAAGAATAAAAACACATGGCTTTCACAGGAAATAGAGACAATACCAACATTTGAAAATGTTTATGCCCTCTGGAAGGATAATTTTTTAAATCTGGTTTAATAGAGGTTTGGAATTTGGAAAGATAAATAGGTTATAAATGCAAGCAATGCAGCAAATAATTGGAATCATAAACAAATTACAACTAACACAAAGTAAACCAAGTAGTGTTTGAGTGCATATGTATTTCATATTATTTTATTTGTGCATATGCACACTCTTTTTATGTTCTCTAGAATTTATGAAGGAAGAAAGCTTGCATACTCTATAAGCACTCTAAAACTCCTTTGCAATTTGGTAGGAAATGAGAAGCTTTTATAGAGTTTTTGAACTGTTCTTTAAATCCGTTGTTCAACACGCTGTAGAAAATGATAACTTTTTCTTGTAAGTAGCAAAAGACTTCTCTGGAAGACTCCATGAATACATGTTCTTTGTCCTGTCACTCACAGGTGCACATCCCTTCCCCTCACACATCTTCCCTTATACCTTTTAAATCCATTTTTTTTGTAATCATGATACACATCCATAGATAGCGGCACAATCTACATAGCCCTCTAACCTGCCCATATTTATCATGCACGTGAGCTGCTTTTTCATTACAAATAGCAATTTATAAAAGGAAGAAAAAAAATGTTTTTAAGTCTGTGGACAGTGTAATTATGATACTTTAAGCCTTACTAGCTTAGTAATAGCAAAAGTCATAAAAATATTTGGCTTACCCAATATTCGTATTTATGGATGTAGTGGGGGCTTCCCCATTGTCACACAGGGCAACATTTTGCCTAAATTAAGCAAGGAGACTTGTTCAGCCTGTTAGAAGGGCCCAGTTTGCTGAATGGAAATGCTTTGGACATTCCTGCTTTGCTAAGTCTTAGAGAAGGTGATCCTTAAGGAGCTCAGTTTCACTGCTCCATGCACATAGTGACTTGTCTTCACATGGTTCTGCTCTACCCTTTTTGTGGTCTTCTGTTCCAGGACTGTATTCAGTAGTTCTGCATTTTGATGTAACCAAAGAGCTCTGGTGCACAGCTCCTCACGTAATTTATTGCTAGATATGATTTGCCACTGATTCAGCGAGTGCAAGGGGCTGCCATTGCATGTTCCTGAGGTCCAGACTCGTGCAAATTTGTCATTTTAGTGATGAGAGTGGGAAATTACAGAAATATTCCAAGATCAATTGGGTTTAAATGTCAGAAAACATTTAACTTCTCATGACTGGCATCTTTGGAATTTTTGACAGCTATTTCTTGTGCTGATATCCGATATTCTTGTAGATGAAGTTGCTCTGGCATTTGAACTGGTCAAGTGGAATTGCTTTAATAGGAGAATTTTAATCATAACTAGCCCTTTCAATGAATTAAGCTAAAATGGTGGCCTTTGACTGTCCAACAGAGCTAGAAGTATTCAGGTAGATTGCTTGCACATCTTTTAAAACTGGTCTCTCACATAATCCTTCTCATAAATACCAGATGATCACTCAACAGAAAGGGAAAAATGAATAAAAAAGTTCATAGCGGTCATCGTAGCAATAGTATTGGGGTAAACAAATAAAAAACTAAATATGAAACGGGAAAGTAAAAGCCAAATTCTTCCCTGGCAAAAGTGCTGTGTTTTGGAGACCAAACTTTTCAGATGTGTTCAGGCTGTTTGGAATTAATGGAGTGTTGGAAAGTGGAAACCCAGATTGTCTAAAACATTTGACACCCATACTGAACACCGAACCAAGGTGTGTGTCTGTAACTGCACACATCACGTCTGAAAGGAAAAGTTTTCCCTGATAAAATATTGGAGGTCAAGTTTTTATCACCTTTTCTTTTGTACACCATCTTCTCCCTTGTGTTTCAAGCTGGGCCATCACAAGGAGTACAAAAGAGGCTGTGAACAGAAACATTAACAACTCTTTTGACTCCTTTTCCACCTGCGGTAGCAGCTGAGAAACAGATCAAAGCTCAGAAGCAGTTGTGTTCTTGTAATGCTTTATGGCATCTGTAAGGTATTCTCTTCATCTGAGAACCAGAGATGAACACTTTATTAGATTTCTTCTTTTGGTATAATGCCTAGGAGCAATCCGTTTGAATACCTTGATAGCTTCTGGTGATCAAGCCAACAAGCTGAATGCCATATAAACACATCTGGGAAGTATGGGTATGACTGCTGATCCATGCGTAGCCTGTGCCTGTGACACACATTTGTCAGCTGCAAACTAGAAAAGAGAGAATTATGAAACTGTAAAGAAAAGCTTCATCTGATTATGTTTTAGCTGAGGGTTTTAAGGCTTTGGAGCTGACTTCAAAATTTTGGACCAGATCCTAAGGGCATTTTGACACCTAAAGAAATCTGTGTTTGCAACTGAGCTGTGTGCCCTGCTTAGCAGCAAGTGCAAATTGGACTGACATGTCCTCAGTGTGTTTGGCCTACTGTCTGGACATTATAATGAAGGTCAGAAAATCATTAATATTGAAAATGCATCAGGTATGCTGAACATTCATCTCTGGACATTCAGCAACCCAGCTGGAGCTCTACAAGGACTCCAGGCATTTGCAAGTCCCAAATGAAAGGCCAGATTTCTCTTTTTCACCTAGATGTTAATTCAAACTGAAAAAGAGGATATGTTCAGAGGAACCTGGCCATACATTATCACTAGCAAGGCAGCTTGTTCAAGTACAGAATTTGAAGTCAGCAGGAGTTAGATGTGTCTGCACATCAGGAAACTCTGTAAAATGCCTGTTTACTTTTTCAGGTACCTAAAGGCCCAAGTTTCAAAGCCCAGTATTCGATTCTTCTCTGAGGTTATCCTTCCCAAATTGAGGGGGAGCTGGGATCTCAAGCAGGAGGGAGGCTCAGCCCACCTGCTGCTCCTGGCAAGACAGCAGCTCCAGTTCCAGCAGGAGTCACTGTTCAGCGCAGAGGTGGAAAGGAGGTGGGGAAGGGCAGCCCACCCATGTCATCCCCCCTTCATACGAGGAGAAGTGCATTTGCAGCCTAGCCCCTGGGTCTTGTGTTGGCTGCATGGTGTTGCAGGGTCCTGACTGATCATCTGATCTACTGGCATGCAGGAATCTCCTTGGTGCACATCACTACCTGAGCTTGAGTGGCAGTGCACTTAATGCAGGGGAAAGATATCTGTGCTTCTTACAGTCACATCAAAATTACTTGCTTATTGTGGAATTTGTCTCCACTAACTGGTGCTGTCTAAATATTCAGTGACTTCTCTTGACTGTTTTTATGCTTCTTTTACAGTCAGTGGAGTGAAGTAGATTCCTCCAGTGGATGATTCATCTTCCCTATTTTAGGTTTCAATATTAGAATGGGATAAATGACCCTGTAAAGACGTATTTCATGGAGAGAGCTTTAAGCACCTCCAGCTAGCCAAGGTGAGTGCCAATCCACTGTGTTAGGAGAAGCCAAGTTAATTTTCTACCCTTCAAAGCCTTTCTCACCAAGGCTTCCAACCACCACCACCACTGAATGATGCTTAAAATATTTCAGCTGGCACATGCCTGAGCTGGCCCTGTGTTTCAGTCAGGCTTGTGTCAGTGGACCATGAAGAAGAGTGGCCGGGTTATGAAGGGAGATGCTGCACTAGCACTGTGAACTGGCAGCCCCCTGAGAATGCCGCACCATGCGTTCCACCTGCCAGTAGTTGCTAGCTTTCTGCCTTTCGAGGAAGAAGGGTTGTTTCACTCCTATCCTGAGGCAAATAGTGACTGAAATGCTTGAAAAAGGCAGCCATAGATAGAGCCATGGTTCTCAACCTGTGCTCTGCAAACAACAAAGAATTCAGTGAAAGGTAACTTAAAACCCCATGTTTATTGTCAGTAGATTAACACTCTCCATAAAGGAGTTTGTCTCTCCTGAAAAACAGTTGGGGGCTGCCGAGCATAAAGGTTGAAAACCACGGAGTTGGGGTAGTATGTCTTTATATGTGGTAATTTGACAGCTAAAGGGCTAAAGCTATTTAGCTGTACCTTTATGAAGAATGCCTGGAGAATTGAATAGAATGTGATAAACTTCATGTTGGCATTTTTGATCCAGTCTGTGAAACTGAGTAACTGAAGAAATTCTATAGAAAATACTCTACAAATGCACAAAATAAAATGAGAATGAAGTAATTTTCGTAAGGGTTCCAGCTGATTGTATAGAATCATGCTCCTGCTGTAGATTACAGTTTTTGTGTACTTTTCTTTAAAAAAAGATTTAACCCTGACAAAAGGTATAAAATTATAGGCTAATTCCTGTAGAAGAACAGCTTTAATCCATAGTATGTATGTGATGACTTTTTAGCTGTATACACTGAATTTAAGATCTTATAAATCATTTCTACAGAATGGAGAATCACACAGTCAGGATTTTGGGTTTTCCCACCCAGGGTAACTTTGAATCCAGACACTCAGCTTTGATACTCAGATCCCTAGGATAGCACAGGTTTATCACAAAACCCTGGACTTCTCATACAAGAAGCTCATGCAAATGTTTATAACCTTCCAGCACAAGTAAGAAGGCAGGGCAGGAGTTACCAAGCAAAATGATTCCCCTTATGGTTACACATGGTAACTTTTTTCAGGAGAATTCTTTGGGTTTTCTTAGTCCCACGTTGATTGAGTTTTACTTGATTTTGTCAGTATTAGTTCACCTTTATTTGAACTGCTGGGTAATTCATTTGTAGAAGAGGCAGTACGTTTAGGTACTTCCATCTGTGTTTAAACAAGGCTCTTGTGCTTTCCCCACCAAAAAAAAAAAAAAAAAGATTTTGTATTACAATGCTTGTGGTAGATCAGGTTCTGAATTTAACTCCTTCCTACTCTAGTTTCTCTTAACAACTCTGCATTATCAGCACCTGGGGTTTCTAGTTTACTGTCTTTGCAAATATGAGTTTGCAAGAAGGGGTTGATGGTAAGTAGCATGGTTCTAATTTACACTCGTGAAGTGTGTCAGACAGTTTCATGTAGTGCATGGTGGGCAGAGGAAAGCCTGTATTCCACTGAAAACAGCCCATAGAGTGTGTCAAGAGAGCGTGTTTGGCTGCAATAGTCACTTTCAAATGCAATACAGTTTTGAAATGAGCTGTCCAGGAGCTGCTGAGTGAGGGATGCCTGTGCTCCTATGAATCCACTCTTTTTCTCTTTTTTCTTTCTCCTGTTTCTACTTGTTTTCATACTTCTGGGCTATCCCTTTGAAGTGCTTTTGGATGTTATCTGCTTCATTACGCTAGTACAAGTTCTGTGGACTCATTTGGATGAAACATCTGTGACAGTCATCTATTTTGCTAGGTTTGCACCCGGTGATAGAGGCGACCCTTCCCAGCTTTCTCTTCATTAGTCCCTCTCTATCTACCAGGAATCTTTATAGCCTCAACCGTCTCTCCTATCCTCCCAGTGCCTTCCAGACATCTGTTGAAATCACTCTTCCCTGTGATATCTAAATACCCTTTTCTCAACCTTCCGCACATGCTTGTCCTCAGAGGAGGAATCTTGTCCATAGCTCATGTGCGTTTATAAAGTCTTTCCTTAATCCATTAATAATCTAGAGGTTTAAGCTTGGGGTGATATCTGAATACATGGCTGGACCTACAGAAGGCTGGACTGTGGCCATCCTTCTGTCTTGCAGGCAACAGAGCAGCAGATTTATGGTGGTACCTCACCTGTGCCCTTGGTCAGGAGCTACAGCCAATTTGTGTCCCCATAAATTGTAAGTGCTCCAGTAGTGTTGAATTCCCTCTAGCCTGTCCCATTTCTCTACTACACCACGTTAACTAGCCTTATACACTCTTCCTCCCCCTAAAGCCCAGATTTCATCACACTCTTGCCCAGCACCCTCAGAGGAATTCAGAATGAGTCACAAAGGGTGCCTCTGGGGACTCCTACTGATGCAAACTTCCTCCTCCTCAAGGCAGCCTGTGGTTTGAATGCCACAATGCAGCCGGTACTTGTTAGCTTGAGCCTTTGCTGTGAAGTTGATGGCAAAGCTTGGTTTCTGGTCCAGGCACCCATAACTTCCTCTTCCTTCACTGGTGCAGAAGAGGAGACTCTCAGCTCATTCTCTTTGTGGCGTCAAACATAGGAGCTGCTCAGAGCCTTTCAGAGTGCCAGTCAATAGGCTGGTAGGTTTTTGAGAAAGGAGTTATCATTCATTCTTAAGGTGTGTTCCAGTTCAGGCAAGGGACTGGCATTAGGTGAAGTGACTTCTATTACAAGAGCTTTGCTAGTGGTCTGTCACCTGCTTCCACAGTCTGTGTTCAGAAACATAATATGTGATAAACAGGGCTCATTTATGTTGTTTTGCTTTGGACTTTCCTCCCTCATCCCTGATAGCCCATTGTTTTTAAAACATTATCTACCTTCTTCCTTTTCACATGGAAAAAAAAATGCTTTTCTGGTGGTAATTACACAGTGCTGCATTGTGGATCTTTCATCCTATTACAGTAAGTGGACAAACTACTGTCATTTACAGTAATGAAATAGGTGAAGAAATGGGAAAGTTTCTAGCACTCCTGTGCATAAATGCTAAGCTGACACATGAGCATAATTCTGACAGAAAGCAAATTTTCTTGCTAGCAATGAGTGCTGCTGCAGTTTTGCACAGACAGAGGAATGGATGATTTCTTGTTCCTTACCAGGTGTTTCAGAAATAGAAGAATCAGATGGTATTAATGGAGGGCTACAGACCTTTAACTTGTCTCTGCCTTTGCAGTTAAACTGAGACACACTTCAGCTCTTCCTTGCTCTCAGTTTCAAAATCTCTTCAGTCTGTCCATGTACTGCCTTGTACTACTGGATCTGTTGGCAAGGTCAGGGTTTGAACACATTGAGATGTTTTTTCTCCAGCAAAAGTTTGCTGCCTCATTGTTCCCTATCTCTGTGGACACACTTTTTTCGTCTCTCAAAACAGCTTGATGCTCTTATTTGCCTGGGTTTTTTTGGTTATGGGTTTTTTTTTCTCATTTATAGTGACTCTTTGTGGAAGGTTTACTCTCATGGAAGATTTGCCCTGAAGGTGTAATTGCAGGGGTAAGGTCTTTAACAATGCATCAGCAAAAATGTATTTGGACGTATTAGTGGGAAGAGCTACCAGACGGGTAATAGACCTTCATTATTCCTTTGCTAGACTTGATTGTGGGCTGTGGATTAGAAGTTGAGTGACTTGCAGTTACCTCCGTTTTCTTCATATGTGGTGATTGCCAAATGGTTAGGGGTGTCTGCCTTTATCCCACCTTCTGTGGAAGGTGAGTTTGGTGCCCTTGGAGGTCCAGAGAAATGGGTGGTTGAAGTTCCTCTCCAGCCACTGGCCTGGGTTGGTTTGGCAGCAATTTAGTGCCGCCACCTGCTGACCAGGCAAAGGATTTCTCTTGCCGTGGTAGAGCTTATGCTTGAGGGTGTCCCAATGAGCCTCTATCTCTCTCTCCCCTGTCCAGCGATCCCAGCAAGAGGGCAATGGGGATGTAGGGAGAGGTCAGGGTAAAGCAGGAACACTTGGCAACAAATGCAAGATCAGTCATTTAGGTGAGGGTGACAACCATTGGTGAGGGCTGATCTGGTCTGACTTTGGGCTGCTTGTAGATTATCAAGCAGATCATGGGTGAGATCAAGCCCAGAAATTTTCAGTGATAGATAGCCTCATATAACTATGTCACTAAGTGAAACAGCAAAGAAATACTGTCAAACTGTCTTCACTTTAATGGATCTCTGGATAGGAGGGCAGGAAATTCAAGTACTCTTTCAGAATAAAGGAAAGCAGAGAAGCAATAAATTTTATCTAATCCTGAACTTCAGAAATTCAAGTTTGCTCTTCTTTGATTTACTGAATAGACTTAAGGGTCATCTTCAGCGTTCTTCAGGAACTATTTTGTATTGTTAGCTCTTTAACAAAGATGTCTTTTCATGCTGGTGGTTTTGGATGTGGATTTTAAGTAAGAAACAAGACAGGCAAGCAAATTAAACAGAAGTATGTATAATAACCTATTAGGACAGTGTCACTGCACTAAATGTTTATTTGGTAGCCAAGTCACAGGAAGTGGTGGCACTTGTTGTCAGCCTCTTCTCTGGCAGGTGTGCCTGGGGTGCTGGTACAGGCTTGCATAGCTGCTGTGGTGGGAGTTGACTTCTGAAGCTCTCAGGAATCCTGACCCACTTTTTGCCCTTTAATGAGCCATGTGAAACCTTTGCCTTCTCTGGGGTCACTCCAGGCTTTCAGCCAGCAGCACTTAGAGCAGGGACAGGGACATCTCCATATTTTGCTTTGATCTATGTTAATTCTTAAGTCTTGGGAGCTGGTTTTAGGCCATCCCAGTCTGCTGCCTCCTGCATTGTTAAAGAAGCTCTGGTATTCAGGGCAGTACCCTACAAGTGCTCTAGAGAGCCAAGGATTTTCATATCCCCGTAGAGACTGTAATCTCATTTTCTCTGTTTTTCAAAGTACTCTCATTTTCACAGGAATGGATGGGTTTTCCCCTAGTTATTCTCCAGTGAGTCTCCCTTTTTCTTGCATTTATCGGGGTTTAATTTGTTTGTCTGGAGGCGGAGGAGAAAACTCCAAGGAGAAACGAAATGCTGTGCATGGCAGTTCTGCTGGACTGCCACGGCACCGTCCCTGTTCTGTCAGAGGAGGAAAAGGTTCCTATTACCATTTTATAACATGTGGTCTCAGGTACATTCCCGCTTTCCTAAGCAGTCTGAGTCACTGCACAGATGTTAGTGTAAAACCCCATTTCCACTTAACTCCTCACTGCTTGACCTGACGCCCCTCCTGCTGACGCTGCGGCTCTCTTCTTCCTCCCTAGGGCTCTGGCACCTCGAGCAGCAACGCCGCCACCCCTCTGTCTGTGTCCACCCCTGTCACTGGCCACAAGCGGATGATCATCCCCAATCAGCCTCCCCTCACGGCCACCAAGAAGTCCACCACCAAGGGCCCAGGGCAGCCAGCACCCATTCCGGTCACTCCTGTTGGCACCCTGAAACCACAGCCAGTGCCAGCCCCCTATGCCACAGCCTCTACCCCCAGCCGCCCAGCCTTCAATGTCCAGGTGAGGACAGCACAGCCCAGCCCGCACTACCAACCGCCTGGCCCGCAGCCCGTGCATTATGGCAGCCTGGGGCCCAGCCAGTCCTACACTCCCCCGCCAGCCCGCTTGCCCAGCACCCCACAGTATGGCGCTCCACAGCCCCACGGGCCTGACTATGGCTATGCCCCACCACCTACCCGGCCCTCGGAGCCTGCCTATGGCTATGCACCTCCACAGGGCCGCTACCAGGACCCCTACTATGGGGGGTACGGGGGGAGGAACGGCTCCGAAGCACCCTACATGCCACAGAGCTCCTGGAAGGCTGAGCCAGCGTATCCTGCTAGTAACACCGTGGGCCAGGCTCCTCCTGGGCTCTACCAGCCACCCGGCACGAAGAAGACCTACATCACCGACCCCGTGCTGGCCCCACAGCCACCTGCACTGCAGCAAAAGGTAGGAGATGTGGGCGTTCACCAGACTTCCTGGAGGAGTGGAGAGCCACAGGGCTGAATATGCCCTGGGACCCTCCTTGAAGGGCAGCATGGCGGGGTTCAGTGGTGCCTGCGAGGGCTTGGGGCAGGTCTCCCTCTGCATGGCTTCTTAAAAGCTGGAGATAGGGAACTCTTGTCTGCTTTGAAATTAGCCTTTTGCGAGGACATAGAAACACTGCCAGCCTTGAAGGGTGAGATGGCTTCAGACGTGGGGATGTGGCATCACCTGGCAGGCAGAAGCAAGGTTTCATCCCTCTGACATGCTGTTGCCAGCAGAGTTCACTGGCCATACCTCCGTATGGCATTGTTACACTTGGGTCCTTCTTTCCGGGCATACCCAAGATCAAATGAGAGGTTGGGAACTCCATGTGCTTGTGGACAGCTCTGTTTACCAGACAAATCCTTCCTCTTCTTAGGCAGATAGGAGGTACACAGGAGGCTGGTTTTGATTGTGGTTCAGAGCAATTGCAGAGGTTGACCTCTAGTGTGTTGCTGTTCGAAAATCACTTATCGCTGAAACCACATGGAAATGAGTTCCCACAGAGCTCAGCTCTGATTTTCGTCTCAAGTGATGATACGCCGAGGTGGCCTCCATCCACTTGAACCGGTGCTTGATCCTTATAAAGAGAAGCCAACTGAAACAGAATGCTAAACTGGCCTTCCTGGTTTCTCTGCCCGAATTGACGCTGGCTGGCTTTTGTCGCTTCTGTTGGTGGCCATCTCTAGCATGGCTCTCGGGACACACAGTGCTTTAGCTTTGTGGGACCCTCATAGCGTGTGATGAGCTTGTGCTCCACCAAAGGGTGAGGGCAGCCAAGCCCAGGCAGGAAGGCAGTGAACCCATCACTGCTCAGGCCCACCCTGGCTCATCTCAGCTGCTCTTGAGCTTGTAGGTGCTCACCGGGAAGGGGAGAAAAGCTTCTGACACATAGCAAAAAGTCTGTCCTTTTGGCATTTCCTTCACTAGCAGCACACATACTGTTTTCCCTGAATTCAAGATTTCCTGACACTTTTGAAGGCAAAGACGTTTCTTCAGGCAGTTTAGAGAGGGCAGTACATTACAAAAGTCCTTGAAATATTATCTACTAGCAGCAAAGAAACTGCTTTTTATCTTTTCTTCCCCTTCCTTACCAAGGAGCTAAGAGTGGGAAGAGAAGTAATAAACTCTTGTCTGTGCAGGTACTTGGTATAGAGCTTAGATTGGAAAGTAGTGAAAGGTAAGAAATCGGCAAATAGCCTTAACTGGTGTAAATTGCTGTGGTTCCGGTGGTGGCACTGAGGAAATGCTGAGGTACAGCAGATCCATATTTAGACTTTTATAGATACAAGTAGGCTTATATATAAAAAAAACTGAAAAACTTTAGTTCACTCAGCATCTCTATGGAAACACAAATCATCTCGAACCACAAACAGCACAAGGCTGTTAGTCTCATTTGCATTACAAAGTTGGAAGGACAATTTAATTTAGCTCAAGTTTGGGTTTTCATGTGTGCATATATATATTTTCATGTATATATATATCTGTTTGTATGTGTGCACGTGGCATTTGCAAATACCATGCAGAAGTGCTTCTTATGTATCTCTATAAAAATAATTTCAGTTTTTCTGCTAAACAGACTCCCTTTCATTCCCTTCCAGCTTGCTAAGTATCTGCATTATTACCTATTTCGCTTGTGAACTTACAGCTCTTCTCTAACATACTGGTTGCAGACTCTGCTTAATCTCTGCTTCATAACATATGTAGTGTAATTGGTGAAGAATTGAAGGTCATCTTTACAGGAGATGCTCAATAATAAAACACTGTATACTTTGCTAGTGAAGCAGTGTTGTCCATTTTTACCGCATGCTCTTTTTTTTGCAGAATAACTCATTCATAAAATCAACTTTTGGAAATACTTTATTTAAAGGAGAAAAAGAAGGAAATTTATATTAGAACAGATACCTGTTAGGGAGAAATTTCGGTGTACTTTGACTTGTTGGCTACAATGTGAACTTTAATATATTTCCTACATACTGGCTTCTGCATTTCATTGTGTTTTGCCTTTTCAAGGTTGGTTTGAGGCCTTTCAGTTAAGGAAATTGACTTGAGAGCCAGGGTAAGAAGTGGTCATTAATGCATATCACATAAAATGCAAGAAGACCTTTAGGAATCTTTCTTCTTGCAAGAGAATGATCTCAAAATATAAAACCGTTTCTAATTGTATTCAGAAAAGTGCATTCTTACTCTTGAATGCACTCTGTGTGCAAAATACTAAGGATGTTGTAACAAATCCATCTCAGATTAGAAGTTTGTGGTCCTTAATTCTAATACACACAATGATCCATCACTGCAAGAGGTAAAATTTTTCATTAAATTTGTTCAGGGCTTTTAAAGGGTAAAAAAAAACAAAACAAAACAAAAAAAAAACAATAGAAAGGAGAAAGTTTATATTTTGCATTTTGGCTAGGAATTGGTTCATGGTACTGTGGCTCTGTGTTTTTTGCTGCTTACTAATCATGTTGAAGTTGCTGCTGATCCAAAATAAATCTGGATTGGTATGGGAACAGCGAATAATCTGTACTGGTTCTTAAAGCTCACTGAGAACAATGAGTTTTACTCATACACAGTGCTGTGTTGTATTCTGGTCTTGGGCCAGTTATGGAAGTGAGAGTCATGCATGTGAAATCTCTGTGCATTTTAGCCTTTTGTATCACCCTGTCTAGCATTAATGCCCAAGTCCCCGTTAGGAAATTAACTGATGGAGTGCATGTCCTTATTTAAACCTTCATGTGCCTCAAGGGCATTCCTGACTGAAGACCTCAGGAGCTGTCTCCTCTGGGTTGTAGGTGGTGGGGATTTCTTTAGGAGCAGCAGCAGAGTTGTCATGAGACCATCACAGAAACATGTGACACGACTGGGTGCTCTCATACTTTTTGCCAGCGATGCTGTGCCAGCTCAGACCAAGTCAAAATCTGAAGCCCCTCCCAAAGGCCAGAGAGCGTAAGACCATGGTGACTCATTAGGTACACTGATTTCTGGCACCAAGATGTCCACAGTGGGAAAAACAAAATAGCAAAGCCAGTTTCTGACATGGAGAATTCCTGCGAGTTTGCCCGGTGGCTAAAACAGAGTTGGCAAAATTCCCACCACTGACCAGCTCAGCTATCATCAAATGTTTCTGTGCTGGACTGCTTAAGATGCCAAACATCCTTGTCAAGCTCTCATGTCTCTAAATAGGTCTAGGTACTTTCACTGTTCTTGGTCATGTTTGAGTGTTTTTGAGACACTATTATGTGTCCCCCAGGTGGCTTTGTGGATCTTTCAGGGACCTCATGTGTCTCCTGGTATATCTGAGGGGTAGTCACTGTAGACAGCTGGGAGGTCTCTTCTTCCTAGATCTTGGATCCTTTGTATTCTCCTTCCTCTTCCTGAATGTACTCACAGGCCTGGGGAACCGCATTCCTTTGTAAAGGGACCTGCACATTTTCAGCGTCCAGAGTGGATGCCATTGAAATCACTTGAGATAGCTTGTGGGTTTGGTCCAGAATGGTAGAAATCTTAACAAAACCACTCATCTCTTGAGAGCAATCTGCCGATTTGGGGGGGGCAAAAATTTCTTGTAGCTCTGATTTACTACAGCATCCAAATCCATGCTCCTTTGCTGCGGATTTGCTGGAAGGAACAAGGGAGCAGTGTCCCTTTGGTAGCTGTGTCTGTTCTTACTGACATGGGTACAGGTCATGTTCCTTGATCCTCTTAGTTCACATCAGCCATGAGTCATATTGTCCCCATTTACACGTATACAAGTATTGGTGCATATGGAGCATGACCTTCTCTTCAGACAGCCCTTCAGTGTTGTGTACTGTTCTAGGTAATTGCTGTGGCAATAAAGTAGGAAGACAGCTGGAAATCAGGAGGTAAAATAAACAAGGCAGCTTATGCGTTTGGCATGATTTAAGCGGTGGTGGCCACTCACGATTAGCAGACTTCAACCACTGCATTGTTTCAGCGCTGCTGGAAGTGGTGCTTCTTTGCACCTGCAAAGAAGTGGTGCTGCTGCCACCAGCACTGGCATGGTCTCGTGAAACTTGCAGTGCCCAAGAGGGGACTGTGACAGCTTACTTTTTTCTCATTTTACACAGCTTTTGTCAGCTTTTCCACTGATTTAGTACCTGTGATGGAGACATTCGCTTGGAAGTTTCATTTTTGCCTCAGCAACATCTGCTCACCAGTGTCCTTTGCTATGACTGATGCACTTCTCTTGTACTGGTTTAATAATTTTTACAGCCTACCATCACTCACATAAAGTAGATACCTTTGGCACTTGCGTTTGAACTGAGAACAAGAAATGCTCTTGCTGTTTGCTGTCAATCTAGTGACTGTTCTCTGCAGATGAATAAATGCAATATGCCAGATTCCCTCCTGCTGTCACAAGGATATATTCTTTCCTAGCATTGCTTTTTGCTTGTGAGAAAGGCAGGCAACTTGCTGTGCACTGTCTGTCTCCCTTTGTGTGTATTCTCCCCAAAAATCTCGTATCTCCACCCAAGTGTCCTCTTCTCAAAAATCATTTACTAAAAATTTCCACTGTATGGGATTCAGAAACTTTGTAAAATGATAGTTGAAGTTGGTTTGCTATCAGTGTGAGACAGTAGCTTCCCATACTTTTAAAATGCTAAAATAAAACAAACCCAAGTAAAATGGAAAAGGCTTACTTGAAATATTCTACTTTGGCATTTAATGAATTAAAAAAGACAGAAAGCTAATGTAAAATGAAATAAAAAGTGAAATTCCAAGATTCAGAGTTGAATTTGCGATTTCAACATGACATTTCAAAATTTCCAGATGAATATGCAGTTCCTTTCTACCCTGAGAATAGCAACAAATGTCAAAATATTGACATTCTTCACAAAACAGCAGTTCCAAGTTCTAACCCGCACTAGCTGTATGTCAGCTGCTGACTCTCATTGTTTCTGAGTGGATTAAATTAAATACCATTGCTTCTGTTAAAACAAGAAGGGGAAGAAGACAAGTAGTAATGTCTAACAATGAGATGAGAAGCTCAGAGTTAGGACTTGATAATACTCTGTGGTATTGAGAATCATGTTTTCCTTGTCTCAAAGTATTATAAAACTTTGCATCAAAATCATTAGATTTCTTCAGGATTTTCAGGTGAAAAGTTGCTGTCACGAGGTGCAAAGAGGTGTTTTGAGAACAGCGTGCTTATCCTGGCAGCAGGAATCTGACACAATCTGGTTTATACCCGAAACTTTTGAAAAAGCCCAATTTTTAGCTTGTAGTGTGTTTAACATTTTCATTTCAAAACTTTACTGCTTGTTCTTTGTATTTTATTTTTATTATTTCAGTACTCCATATACCAGCAGGAACCAGCTGAGGACAGAACAATTAATCAGATTTGTCTCTTAGAAATCATATATTTGAGTTGCTTTCCTGAAATAGAGGAAGAGCAAGTTGCCAAACAATTACCTTGAAGTTAAGGATAATAGGGAGCCTGCAGTTGCAGGAGTAAGTCAGGTCAGCATATACTGAGAAACCAACTTAAATACATGGCTTCAGGCTGCAACTTTTGCAGGTTTAGCCTTCAGTCAGCCACAATGGGTTAGTAATATAACAGGAATAATTGAGAAAGAGGCTTTTGGCATAATACCTGGATGTTCTTTCTTGCTCCTTCTTAAAATAAGCTGAGGACAATGCCTGCGTACATGGTAAGGCATGGGGCAGCCTTGAAGTTAATTAAGGGCTCTGTTTCTGTGCTGTTAACTCTTGATAACCAAGTGTCTACCTTGGCAGATACTTCCAGATCATGTTACAAATGAGGATTTTGTATCTGAGGCCATAAAATGTAGTCAGCATATATTTACCTGTAGGTGGGAAGGAATATCTGACGGGGAGGCTGTCTGGATTTTGAACAGTGGTGCTTTACCTGAGCCCTGGGGCCAGCTAAGCTCAGGTCTCTAATGGACAGCCTCATCTGTAACACAGTGAGGCAAGGATGGTTGGCCTTACTACTGGTTTACAGCTTTCAGTTCAAAAAGCAGCACCCATAAAAGTCAGTGATACCTAATTCACAGGCATACTCTGGCTGTTGTGTGTGATGGTGCTGCTAATTACTGGAGGAGCTGTTTCCTTCCCTTTTAAAATACAGGAGAGTCCAACCACATCGTTAATTCTTCCAAAGCCAAGGCACCAGAGCATGTGGTGAAGCTGTTCTTTTACCAGATAATCTCTGTGTTATTGTCAAGTTTATTGCAACGAGGGTAAGACACAATGGGTAGGGAAACTTGCCCAAGATAAGGCAAGTTTGATTAGGAGACCTGGAGAGAATGAGGAGACATGGGCCATCTTGGTGTTGCTGGATGGCTTCTCTGTTTAAGGTGAGAAAGGCTCTGGCTGCCCAGTTGGAGTGAAACTCATTGGGCTTATAACCTAATGGTAGTGCCAGCGTTAAGATAAGGAACTCCTCACGTCGTAGTAATGCTTTGAGTGATGTGATATTTTGGTTATGTAATTTGGAGTGGATCATCCTCTGTTTGGGGAATTTTCCCACTGACCTCTGTGAAATATATTTGTGGTCTTAATCCAGTTCTTAATGGCACATGTACACATATTATAGTAATAGTTTGTTCCTAAAGCACCACTTTGTGTAGGGGGCTGTGCCCAGTTTATAAGATGACTCATTTCTCCATTGGTAGGTATGGTTGTCTACAACTAGACTCCTGAGCCTAGTACTTCATTGAGCAGGCAAGTTAGAAAATTATCATGGTGCATAGTGAGCAGTGCAAGCCATGTAGGATCCCACCTAAAATGAATATTCAGTTATAAAGAGTCAAAAGTAGTCTATGACAGCTGCTGATATAATACTTTTTTCCTGCAAGAGTAATGGTAAGAAATAGTTAGCAATTTATGGTTACATTTACTGATCATAAATGTTCTGGTACTAAACTAACTTAGGCCACCACATCTTCCTGATAAGATTTACTTCTGAATAACTATAAAGAAACACAATATAGGAAATTAAATAGTAACCTTTAGGGCAGGGAGGGAAAAAAGTTTAAAACCAAGGAGCTTTCCTATCACAAGCTGAAAGAACTCCTGCAAGGCAAACAGAATCTACAATTGTACTGACAGTTTTGTTCTTAAATTAAAATAATAGTGAATTATAAAGCTATAAAATTGTTTTCACAACAATATTTTGTTTTTACAACTCATACTATTTCACTTTGTAGCTGCCTGGCTCCAGAGCAAGTTACATAATGTGGTATTATGAATATGGTGCCTCAACTTTTTGTCTAGGGAATTAATTTAAGGGCTCTAAACTTTCCAGTCACATTTTCTTCTTTGTTCCAGATGCAGTGTATTCTCTGTGCTGGAAAATATATCAGATGAACTGTGTGTTTCTTGTAGCAGAGTAGAATTCATACGCCTCTTTATCCACACTAAAAGGGCAGTGACTTAGTTTTATACGTATCCTCAAAATAGTCCAGATTGAAATGTGCTGTCTAAAGTCAGCTACATAAAACAAATTAGAATAGTGGAGCTGCTATGTGTTAGCTGATCAATCTAGCATTAAGCAAGGATTTTCCATGGTGTGGTTTAGCACCAGGACAGACAGATGCATTATTATTACTGACAGATTCACTCATAACCCCCAATTAAATCTTTTTCTAAACAAACAAACAAAATTTCCTCAAAGGAATTGGCAGTAACATGAACTGATGTGTTAGGATTACTTTAGTCATCAGTAAAATGGAGCCACACCTGAGCAACAGATTAGCTATAACAATTTTCACCTAGTTATTGCCTAGGTAGACTCTATTTTACCAGTACCTGAAGGATATTTTTTCCAGGGGTTTCCTCCAGCTTTGTGAGAGCTGATCACTCATTAAATCAATCACCTTCTTTTCTGTTGTTGCTATAAGAGAGCTTGAAGTGAAAACTCATTACTTTTCTGTGAAAATAAAAAAAAATGGCAAAGTGGCCAAGGAAGCTCCTGCTGTGTATATGCCACTGCTGGATTCCTTCTAGGCTGTCGCTAGGAAGCCCAGTGGATTTTATTTTTAAATCTAAGTTGGAGGACAAAAAAAGCCTGAAGTGTCTTGCAACATTTGTAAACCTCAGTTTCATGAGTATCTTGCAGACTTAAAAGCTCCGGGTAACTATCCCTTGGTCTGATGAGCAGCATCAGAGAGGTGCCCTGCGCTGCCTTCCCCAGCTTGTGTTAGAAGAGGGCTCTTCTTTTATCTTTGTCCCATCAAAGTCTTTTCTCTCTCCTGTTAAAGAACACTTAATTTGTGAGTTCTCTTCCCCCAGGCTGCATCCCAAGAACCTGCCTTAGAAACACATCAACTCTTCCACAGCCTCACTTGAGTATTTCAGTTAAAACTTTCTCCTGAACCCATGTCATTAACTGCATTTCCCATAATCTAGATTTTTCACAATTTCTACATGTTTCCACATCATTTTCCCTGAGGGTGCTTGTCGCGGCTTAAGCATAAAATTGGGGGTTTTGCTGCTGTTGAATTTCCAGATCACTGAGTAAGTGGTGGATGTGTCTTTCTAATAGATTTTAAGTACAAAGAAGTATCACAGCTGTATTGCAGGCAAATTTGGCTCTGTAGATAACAGAGCATGCTTGTGTTTGTTTATTTGTGAGATTGCACACTAATAATTATGTCCAAATGCAGTTTTCAAATCTGCATTGAGCTTCCCACCCACTTTTCTTTACCCTTTCACCATCAGGTCACCTTCTTGTGAATAAATACAGTGCAGCAATTAAAACTATGTGTAATTAAAAGAAATTCAGTATGAATTTAAATAGCATGAAGAAAGGGAAAAGGATAAAGACAACTGGAAGCTCATTTCTGTGTGACCTGCTTTTGAATAAACAACATTATATTCCACAGTCAGTTATCCAAAAAGTACAATGTGTTCTGTTGCCAAAAAAGGGTTGTCAGATAGAAGTGGTTAGTCAAAAGGACACATGCACTGGAGTGAACATTAGTCTATTGTACTCAGTATAATATTGTACAAACAGGGCTGGTTTCTTGCTGGCTTTTCATTTTTCACTTTTTTATTTTTTTTAATTTTTGACCACAGATGAGATTGTGCAGCATTTTAATGTTATTTCATGAGCATCTAATTGCAGGCTTCAGCAAGAGGTGCAGGCATTGCTAGGGAAATCAAATAAGGTATGCTCTGTGCAGCCCGATAATAAGGCTTCCAATACAAAAGTGGAAAAACAAGTCATTAGTTACAACCATGGAACGGAAGAGGTCTAATGGGAGCCACAGGATAAACATTCCATTTTATTATGTCTTCATTATATGTTTTGCAAGACTCTGTGGTTATAAATTAAAATTGCTTTTTGCACAGTGGCTGTAAAAAGTTCCAAATCTGTGAATGTACCTATTGTTTTTATTTACATCACAGCAGTCTGCTAACAAAAAATAACCTTTTTTCCCTCCTGTGTGTTAGTTAAAAGATGAAAAATGCATACAAATGCATATCTGCAGGCAGCACTCAAAAACCCCTCCCTCCCCTTTTTTTTAAATCAAGATGACATCAGTTTAAAGTGGGAGAGGACACTGACATCTCAGATAAAATTAATTTCTTCACCATTACACAAATTGTTAGGGTCTGGTGTTTAGAAATTTAAATTAATGCTAGCTAGAGCATTTAGACTATGTACTTTGACGGATGAGACAGAGTTTATACTTGAGACCATGTCGCATAAAAAAATGTCTTCTGTAGACAAAACAGAAGACTTTCCAGGGCTCTTCTCCAGTTGAACTGGCAGTCTTGAAGACCCTGATGTAGTGTCAGAACAGGATTTTCCCATTCTGTCTCTTGATATCTGAGCCAGCAGGAGTCATGCTGCTGTGTGAGGGAATGTGTTCAACCTCTGACTCTTTTCTGAACCTTCCAGCAGAAAATTAATTTGTTTATTTTTTTATTCAGCTTTCGGAAGTCACTGCCCCAAAGTAACAGCCAGAGCACGAGATTTGTGAAAATGGAGATTTGTGGTGGTTGGAAACATCTGTTTCTCCTTTTAAAAAGAATACAAAGGACACAAAGTCATAAACCCTCGTCAACCCTTCTGCTTCCATTTACGAGTTAATCATTAACTGGGACTGTAAGCAGTTGCTTCTGTCGAGGACAGGCTATTCTGTGCAGTAGATTGGTGGCTTTCACCTTGCAAATCCCAAGCATCAGCAAATTAGTACTGAGCTGTACTTCCCCCTGAACTATGAAAGCCTGTTGTTAAAAGCTTAAATTCATTATGTGGGGGCCTGCAGGTCCAAGTGAGGGAAAAAAGAAAAAAAGGTATGCAAATTAAAGAGGCAGAAAACCACTGTCCTAGGGACTTTCCTACTCTTTCACATTAGTATTCCCCATGGGCCACTGAGGAGATAAGCCAAGGTGGTCTCACAGGGGCTGGGAGTTCCTGCTGTAGGTGGGGACAAGGTTCATGAGCATCTTTCTCCTGGAACTGGGCAGAAAGAGCCTCCAGGCAAGGAGTCATGGCAAATCGCTGGGATGGATCAGATCAAAGCAAAATATGACACATGCTTCTCAGTCTTCACAGTGCTGCTGCTGCTGCTCCTTGGTTATCCCTGTTATAATTTTGCTAGTGCTACTTAACAATTATTCTAAATATAAGACAATGCAAAGAAATCAATACCTTGGGACCTAATTGTTTTTCTGTTATTGGGAATTTAAGAAATAAAAAAAGTGTATTTAGTGCTGAGGGACCTGTTTCAGAGTAGGAACCCAAATTTTTCTGCACAAGCTGACTTCCTACAAACTTTGTCTCCCACTGTGCTGACAGTTGCTGAGAAATAGTTTTATTTCCCATTTTAGATGTTGGACAGTGACTCAGTATGCCCTGGAAATGCTATCATTCTAGCAATTTTCTCATGTGGTAGCTCAGCTTAATGTCAAAGAAATGGGTAGTTATGAGTCCAGACACCATAACGTCGGACTTAGGTTCTAAAAATAAATGTTTGGTTAGCTTTTAGTTGTCAGCAACTTTTCTATTGCCCCACGTGCTAGAAAATGGAATGAGTGGCCTCATGAAATTCCAGGCACTGTCTGTGGTCAACAGAAGTATCTACAGAAGATTAAATATGCTGGTAATACAGGTAAAAGCTATGGCCACACTCACCATGTAGTATGTGCACCCTGCTGTATAGAAGTTTGGGAGCAGAAGAGTTAACTGTTACTAAGAAGAGCAAGTGAGCAAGTGTGGGTCTAGATAGGCCTTGCTAGCAT
Organism: Psittacus erithacus; assembly: GCA_009867235.2. NCBI lineage: Eukaryota > Metazoa > Chordata > Aves > Psittaciformes > Psittacidae > Psittacus > Psittacus erithacus. Next base: position 23,595 of record WYDI02024116.1, on the reverse strand, counting down.
GACTGATTTCTCAAATGTCTCCTTTCTGGCTCTAGGCTAGGTAGTTTAACCTTTTTCCCTCTTAGTTTCCTCTGTAAAACAGGTATAATATTTGCCTCCTGTATCACAGTTGGGGTTTTGAGACTTGATTGTCTGCAAAGTAGTTTTAAAGTCTATAAATACAAAGTATTATTCCTATTTTCTATGTGAAAGGCAATTGAAATCATGTGCAGAGCTTCTCACAACAGGCACAGTGGTTATTTGCAATGAAGGATATTTCTGCATCTTCGTATGGAAATGGAGAAAAGACCTCTTAAATCTGTGGCTATTAAAACCAGTTAACTTTTAGCATTTACATAGTGTTTTATATTTTCAGAGGCCTCTTATGAATCTTTACTGAATTCTTCACAAAACCTCTTGAAGGTGTATGGCAATATCCTGCTTTTATGGTCATGTCCCCATATTCACAAATGGAGAAAGTAACTGAGCCAGAATCACATGAAGAGCAGCCACATGGCTTTCCTCTCCATCAGTCTGTGTCTTGATGCAGTGACAAAGGGATAGCTAGGTGTCTGTGCTGAAGAGATAAAAAGGTTGCCTCAGAGGTGAAGAATGAATTAATTAACCAAGTTGTATGGTTTTAAGGATGAGTTAGCTTTAGGACAGTGAGGTATATACCTGCTAGCCTGAGGAACAAAGCAGCATTCTGACCTTGCCTGAATCTGAGGACTTTGGTGGGATTTAGGATGAACGCTGCCCCCTCTCTCATCCGTGGAATGTGTGCTTGGAGCAGGAATGCACAGTGTCTTGCCATGGTGTAAGTAACTGTTTATTTTGTCACCAAGTATGGGGAAAGGCCAGCGAGATCAGGCATGACTACTAGCATCCTGGGTTTTTCTGTTACTGAAGCATCTGCATGTTTTATGGTGAACCAGATGCAAAGAATGTGGGAAATGAGGAAGAGGGTAAATGTTGTTGCTCAGCGTTCAGGATTGTTCAACCAGCTTCCTCTGGTGTTCAGTTTGGGATGGCTCATCGGACATTTGGTGGCCATGTTATGCTCCCTTTGGCCTTAGAAGGCTGTAAAACAAATTTATGAAAGGGAGCTGTTTTGCAGCTGAAGTTAGGCTATCTCTGTACAGTAATTCCAGCTGTTGCAAGTTTATGAGACAAGAAGCTAGGAATGGAAACACGCAAACATCCCAAAAAGCTGCAACAGATATGACACCACATACATGAAGGCCATATACAGAATAGGTATAGAATAATATTTTAGCAGTGTTTAGCATGGATCTAAGCTGTGAAGGCACTTAAATTGTAGCACACATATCACCATTTTGTGGTAAGTATATTGGACCAAAGTGATGTTGGTATAACTGTATTAACTTTGGAGCAACTGATGTTGACTTAATAACAGCTTGGAATATAGATCAGAGACTAACAGTGTTTGTCATCGGGGTTCTCAAGCCACAGCCAGGAGGCTGAGTAAATTAGAGAGTAGCCTCTTCTGTTCTGTTACTCCCTGCCCGCCTAAAACAATTACGCATTGAACCTAATTCTAGTGTTGCAGTGACTTTAGGGTTAGCTCTATGGGAATGAACACATTGTACTTGCTGGTGTATAGGTGAGCTTGGACTAGTGTATACTAGCCTTAACATTTTTTGATGCTTTCTTTCATGAGACATTGATTCTGAGCAAACAGAGAATTTACTTCCCATATGACAAGGTATCCATATGTGAGTCCTTGTAAAGGAGCAGAGAGAGCAATGCAGTAACACAACAGCTCAAGTAAATGACGCCCAGTGGAGGATACCTATCCATTTGTGGGAAGGTTTGCTGTAGCTTTCAGAGTGGAGTGTGACTGATTGGGGTTGTTTGTGCACAGACACCACCAGTGATACGGGTCTGGTGAGAAAGGACTGTTGGCAATATAGGTAGAGAGCAAAGATATGTGTCAGGATGGGTTGGTTGTGAGCGTGCATCCTCACAAGGTACAAAGCAGAAATAATATTGAAAACTTGGGCCATTTTTACAGATATGTATTTCTTCCTAAGCTTTCTTTCTAAGCTCCCTACTCTTGATTTTTTCCCAGAAGGATTTCTTTGTATCTCACATCCTATTTTTCTTGAAAAGAATTTTTTTCCTGCTTCTCTTAACACTCTGCAAAGGAGGCAGCTGTTTACTCCTCCTCAGTGATGAATATATACAAGGTCTGCATGCAAAGTTCAATATACAAGGTCCAGAGCACTTTGATGTCAGTAAGCAAGGCAGCTATGCTGAGCTTTTGCTGATGAGAGTTTATTGCTGATGGTTTCATACCAACTCATATCTGCCTCAACTGTTCTGCAGATGCCTTTCTTCCCCAGCACTGATTTTTCACTTGAATTACAGGAGCCTGATTCCTCAGCAAAGGTGTGCAGCTTTTCTCGGACTTGTGTGATCACCACTGGATAGATTTAGATTGGCAGAAGCCCAACAGATTTGAGTGCTGGAAAAACCATGAGGACTCATAAATTAGGAAACTACAAGAATTCCTATAAAAGCCTGCCTGACAAAAGGAAGCAACCTGGCAACTGCCTGTCCTATCCTGAGTCTGGGGTTTGCTGTGGGATGTTAACACCCACGTGTATACGCATGTATGAAGGCAAATACTAGCAAGATAACTGCACTTGCAGAACTCTACCCGTGTTCTTGATTTTGGCTGGTTTTCTGCTCTTCTCATGCCTTCTATCCAGAAAGTCAAAGTATTAATCCTGAGGACTGCAACTTACAGCCTTCAGCTGAATGTGGGCAGTGACATGCTGTCAGCCAAAATGTGGTTTAGTTTAAATGGCCTAATGTCAGCCCTGATCACACTCTGATCAAAGAATTTGCCAGCTTGATTTGATGGCTTGGACTCTGTATTATCTTCTTTTCCCCTGGGGATTACAGTGGATGAGCTGTTCCACACTGGTTTCCTGCATAACCCTGCTTGCCCAAGGCATGTGCTGTTCAGGTAGCCCATTCTTTTTACTGGTGGGATCTCTAAATCTGCCTGCAAGGGAAGAAGCATGGGACTTGTGTATGCAATCAGTGAAGTACCATAAAATGCCTCTGAAGATCTGGCACACATCATGCAGGTGGGGAAAGCAAACCTTGCTTGGGTTAATTAACTTGCTCAAGTCCAACTTGGTGCTGAAGTGGGGAAGTGAACCCAGAGGTTTTGACATGCAGTGGTCTGTGCTTCCTCCTAAAAGGAGAAGTGATGGCACCTGCCAGGTCTGAGGGTTGTTGTGTGAGGCCATCCAAAGTGACAAATCCAAGTTTCAGTGAGTCTTTCAGGTTTGCCTTTGTTCCTGCAGCAGTGGGTTGTCAAAAGAAGTACCGAGGGAAAGGATCATGTCTGGGTGTCCTCCTGGGAGCTGCTGGGCACCACTGGTGAGGCTAGGCCAGGAGCTGGAGTTGGGATGTCTTTCAAGTGATGCTAAAGAACAGCATTGCTTTACTGGCTGGGGTGCACAAGCATGGAGCAGCGAGAAAAGCAAACATGGATGGGTTTGTGTGTGTGTGTTTGCACATCAGAATGCTGTCTTGTCTGCTTGTTTCCGAGCATGAGGGAAAAGGGACAGGCAGCAGTCACCAGCTGCCTTTAGTAAAACTTCAATTGATAGTTTGCTAGTGTTTTTTATTAGGGGATAGCACAGCATGTAAATTTATCAGTTACCTTGTCTTAGTCCAAAGAGTAGGGCAGCATGACGATGGAGCAAGCCCAGAATTCCTCCTGTGGATAGCACTGAAAGAACAAACCTCAAGAAAGGCTTTGAGTGTAGCTCAAGGCATAGTCAGCCATGCTTGTTTGATCTCTCCCTGTTCTCACTCTTTTGCCATCACAACAGACATTAGTACTTGCTGATCCATGAAAGTACATATTCCCTTCTCATTCTCTCTCTCTGTCTCTAGACTCTTCTAACATAAAAGAAGGAATTTGTGCAGCTGGCTGGCTTCTGTCAAAAGCATTGGGCACCTTGCTGTTCTTGTTTTAATGTGAACGTTGTAACCTAAAGGCAACAGGTCAAGACCATGGCCAGCTTTCAGTAGTGTTTGATGCTCTGTTGACCCAACAGTGTTTGCCCTGCTTATTTCTTGGAGCAGTGAGTTCCAGCAGTTCATTGCTATGTCCTTTCCTGTTTCCTCAGCAACATGATCTGTAATACCAGTAGTCCATTCTTTTTTTACAGTTTTTCCCTAACCCAAGAAGTTTCTAGACTCCTCTTTTTCTGCAGACCTATGTTGTGGAAGGCCATTGCGTGCATCCATTGCTGTCTTTATCTGGGTCATTTGTGAATCTGCTGGTGCCACATATACACATATATAATTAGCACCTTGGGAGACCTGTTAATTTTCCTATCAGTGCATGAGGTGTTTTGGTCCTAGTCTTTGCTTGGGTATGTTTCCCACTATCATTCAGTGTCTAGGGAGCTGCTGGCTTTTCTTGAGCACCTTCGTTCTGCTGGGACACTGGCACCTGTGCAGCTAGGGCTGTTGATCTGTGCATATTTGCCATATTGTTTGCTCTTGTCATACCATGTGTCCTCTAATTACACTGTCCTGGATGGGTACCAGCAGGAGGAGGACAAGATATACAGTACAATGTGAGATGGCATGGAGAGGTTTTACTAATGTGAGGGAAGACTTCATCCTGCCCTTTCAGCAAATGTTTAATATTCACAGGAATGTCCAAAGTGCTCTTGTTCTCAGTGAGCTAGAGCCTGGCTCTGAGCAGTTGCAAATAGCCGCTCACAGCCTTGCACATGAGGCTCTGTGTGATGTGAACATAAAGCTGTTTTCACATAGTTCTCCCTCCATACAAGTGGTATCCTTGATGCCCAAATCACCTTTAAGCCATGAAGTACTTATGATCCCACTAACAGCTGTCTGACCAACTGATACAAATCCACCTTTGAAAATTGAACTAATGCAAAGTGGTGACTCAGAAACATCAAGGATTTTTTTTGTTTGGTTGGTTTGAACCACAAACGGTTCTGTTTGAAGTTTACCTAGGGTCGAGCTACAAGCTATAGAGCCATATTTCGACTGTGCTGATGTTTGGGGCTTAGCTCATTATAAGAAGGCCAGTCTTTAACTGGGATACATAATCGGATTTAAGTTTCAACTCAGAGCCAAGAACTGATTTGTAACATCTACAGTTCTGCATTTTCTGTAAAGTATGTGTTTAGAGTCAATGTAACACTGCCACAACTGGTCAACAAGCAAGTCCCAAAAGGAAGCACTAAAAATAGGAAAGCATTGGACAGAATGTACATCATCAGAGTTTCCCTACATATTTTCAATTATTATCTTTTGTCTAATGTTGTCATCATCTTGTTTGTTCATTTATTTGTTTATTGTTTTTCTTAATTAACGGTACAGACTTCTTTTAATGTGAGCTGCACGCCATGTTTTACTAGTATTATGTGTCAGGGAGAAATGTGCCTATGATTTGGAAGGAAGTCCTGTTCAGGCATAAAAATAAAACAAATTTTGTGTAGTTGAAGCAAATTAGGTTTGTTTTCATCCTTTGTGTTAGTATGAGTATGTGGAGGTAAGTGATGCTGGTTTCTAGTGCAAAACTAGTTGTTGATCCTCCTTAACTGAGTGATAGTAGCTGAAAATCCCAGGGAAAAGTAAAGAAGGGTTTCTGGGGGGCATGTTTCATCTCAGGCTAGGGAATATAACTTTCGCTTTTTTGATCTTCATGTGTGATCTTGCCAAAGTTTCTAGCATGCTCATAGCTCTCTCTCTTCATTGCTGTTTTGCTTTTTTTGACTTGTGATCATCTCAGGTTCATTAATAACAGCTAACCCCTTTCATCACTCTGTCTCTGTTTATTTAGAGATTGACCTTTTGAGTGTTTGCACTAACAGTTTCTCTTTGTGAAATGTTCAACCACCCAAAATAAATTCCCAAGAAAGGGAATGTTATTTTTCTCTTGCATACTTGCAGCACTCACAAGACATGCGTGTGCACCTGCTTTTCAGAAGAAGAGCACTCAGCTGCTCTTGCTGGTTTTGGGATGCCCAGTGCTTAGGAGATAGTGCCTTGTAATTGAATGCTAACAATTGTAATTTGGTATGGAAAGTAACATTAGGATGTATTGGCGGCAGTGATCACAAGGGGATCAAGTACTTTGTTTTGCATCTTCTGTGAAAAATCCACTCTCAGAGATGCATTACTAAACACAGTTTCTCCAGAGCTAGCTACATACATGAACAGCATTTTCTGCCATCTGTGGGACTGGCTATGAGACAGATCTTGCAGAACCTGCAGCATTTAGAAGAACAAAAGAAATACTGTCTTCTTTATTTCCTTGCGGCACCTAAAATGCAAATAAAGGGCAGAGGGATCTTGCATATAGAAGAGTCTGCACATTTCCAATTTTCTGTTATCCTGTGCCAGAGTCAGAAATGTAGATATGTTAACAGGACAGCAAGATCTTGGTTTGACAGCCATTCTAGAGGAGAATATGTTGCCCTCTGAACCATTTATAACATTTCCTATATAAGGAAGAGAAGGCAGAAAGTTTTAGCAGGAAAAAGCAGAAATTCTGACCAAAGTGGAAGAACAAGCACTGAAAAAGCGTAGAAGCCCTATTTCCCCCAGGGAAAACCAAAACTAAGGAATGGAAGACCCAGAGAGAGCAGGGCAGTAAGGATTCATGTCTTCCACAAACAAAAGAGGCTTTGAAATGGCTGTTGCATCGGATAACATTTAGATAGGTGCCTCAGTGCTTGGAATTAGGCTAGACTGACTGAAGGGTTTTGACAGAGCTCTAGCTTGTGATTCCTCTGCTAAGTGTGAGACCCAAGAAACCGCAGAGAAATGACTGCAAATCCCCTTGTCTAAAGCTTTGAAAAATCTTCCTGTCTTTGTCTTTTCCAAGTTTATCATGTCAACCTGAGCCATTGCTATTCCTAAATGTTACACTACTAAACACAGCACAATGTGCAAGGTGCTGAGTTGCTGTTTAGTGAAGCAGAGTTTCCTATTGCCTGTGAGACAGTTTTTACAGACATGAGGTTTGCACCTCGGTTTGGTTACTAGAGCCCAGCCCTGAGCTCAAGAGACTGCAGCATTTTCAAGTGAGTGACAATCCTTCTGTTATTTCTGCACCTCATTTAGCAACCCTGTTGAATTTACTAAGATTGATCAGATGAAAGCCATAGTCAGATTCCACCTCTTCAGCCCCAGAAAGAGCTATGAGAAATTAGTCTTTGTGGTATGTGGTGTTACCGTTGAGCTGCACTGTCACCTGCACTGTTGTAACCACACAGTCCAGGAAACAGTAATGCATTAAATAGAGAAAACACGCTACTACCATCCCAGTCATTTCAAGCTCAAAGCCTCATCTGGCCATGTCCTGCTCTGGCTATGTCCT